>JASDQU010241029.1:87385-104949 GCA_032191745.1 Picea mariana
TTGTAATATACTAATATGTATCATCATCATCATTCATGTAAAATTTAAATGTTTACAATTTTATTAATTTTGTATGTGTAATTCATAATTTAATATATATATATATATATATATATATATATATATATATATATATATAACGTGTCCTCCGTGTCCTGTTTCCGGGGGTCACCGTGCCCGTGTCTGACACTCGTATTTTCGTGTCCTCCGTGTCCCGTGTCCACGTGTCTGGTGACTTAGGGAAATAGGGGTTTACATGGTACTATGGACTGAAAAATGAGCATAAATATGGCATTTGACAATGTTTGCTACCATATTTTTACAACTTATTTACTTACAATTAAAAAATTCCATTTTTGTGGGAATTTTATTATTTCACTAAAACATTAAAAAAAACCTATCAAACCTAGCCGCAACTTCCATATGACTCAATAGATATGACTAACATGGACTCATATACATTTAGACACTAGGCATTGGTTATACCATGCCAAGGCCTAACCACCAACACATACTCTAGCTTTGGAGTCAGTCTCTGAGTGAAAAAACTTAGAAATTATTAATCGCCCATTAAGGCAGGCAAAAAATAATTAACAAGTGAAAAAAACACTCTAGAGTACATGCTCGTACTTAGGTACATGCTCGTACTTAGGTCTTAGGTGGCCAATAGCCTTTTACAATATTTCATACTCAGGTCATTTATTACAATGCCCCCAAAGGGATGGAAATGCGGAAAAATGTGGTCTTTTGAAAGACCTGTTGAACTTTGAACTCTGACTTCTGAGCATCTGTCTACTCAGTCTTTGGCGGCTCATCTTCACTTGAGCTAGTGCAAACCGGTGGATAACAGGGTTCAAAACATTTGGCACCTTCAAATTGTACTCTCCATGGTTTGTTTCCTAACTTTGGTTAGGGATCTTCAGATAGAGTGAGACTTCAAATGTTGTAAAGAAGACATTATGTACTATATAAGTGGTAGAGGCTCGAGAATCTCAAAGTTATATTACATACAAGTTAGGGCTTTGACCCAAGTCTTAAAACCTTGCTAAAAGTACTAACGTTGACTAAAATGCACCTATCTAAAGATTCCAAAGTCCAATTGAAGTGAGATTAATGCCATCTAAAAGAAGACCAAAAAAGGTATTACTGGTGCAAACTTTGGATTTGTTTAGGTGAAATCGATGGAATTACTATTTGTACAAGCTCACTTTGAAGAGAAGGGCTAAAAACAACATGGTTTGGCAAATTGCCCATAACTTCCTTTTAGAAAAACCAAATTGAGTGAGAATAGTGGCATTTAGGAGATGATATTTCAGGTTGTTATAGTCCACGCTATCAACGAAGTTGGCAACAAATTTTTGGGATATAATAAGTACATGGTTGACTTGCAAAGTAGTGCCCATAGATTGGCTTAAAATGGTAAATCTACTTAAAACTATCATAAATTTTGTTTGGAAGAACTGATTGAAGTGATTCAAAAGGTGTTTGAAAGAGGATTGATGGATAATATCTAGGTAAAATAATTGGGACAATTTGGGGATAATTCTTTTGGGAGTTCTAGGATTGGTCGAGAACCCAAGTGTTAGGGTAAGTACTRACACAAATACTTGATTTTAGTGGAGATAAAGATGAAATTGATCATATAAAATGACTAAATATTGCAAGGGAATATTGTCGATAAGTAGTGGCGAATGAAGTCTCGATAGAGAAACCGTTTTCTCCATGTGGAAAGAATTTTAATAAGTCTTCTCAAATARATAGATAGGAAACAAAATTAAAGGAAGTGGATACTCTTCATATTGAGTATGGGGGAAATATGCATACAATGAAGGAGGAATTGAATAAAGCCAAAGARGAACTTGCTGAAATAGAAGATCAATTCTCCAAGTCATAGGTTCTTAATCAAGTGCTTATCAAGGACATTAAAAGCTTAAGGCAAAGAAGGATGCACAAAGGAAAAAAGGAAAAGGATGATTAAAAGGAAGAATTGAAAAGCGAATATGAAGAAATCAATGGTTTTGTGATCATATGCATGACCTTCTTAACGATGTTAAGAATAAGAAAAGGCATCTACACGAGGCATATCAATGATCATAAGTGAAGAGAATCCTAGAAGAGTTGAAGAGGAAACATGTAATAAGGTTGAAGAAAGCCTAAAATGTCGATGAAAATCATAAATGCAAACAAGAATTGAAGGACAAACGAATTTGACAATTGATATCATAGTTTAGCTTCAAAGGGAGAAGGAAGAGAAGATAAAGGAAGGTCAATATAAAATATTTGAAGTTGAGCTCCATCTTGAGGACGCAACGGTTATGGAATCATCTCAAAAGAAAGAATAATTGAAGAGCAAGCACACATGTTAGAGCATGTCATTGTATTGGAAAAGAAGATGGATGATAAGGGTGTGGAAAGTGAAAGAAAACCATCAAATGCAGAAACTTATTGAGATTCGCGTTACCAAGATAGTCTACAAGAAGGGTGAGAATTAACTCCTCACTTTGAAAGAGGTATATGACAAAATCAACGACATTCATGGAATTTGGCATCAAGGAATTGTTATGTGACAATATATTATCAAAAACCAACAACTACAACAAATTGGAGAAGTTACAACAACACACCTAATCGAAGGAAAATAAACTATGGAACATCATACAATCAAAGATTGATGTCAATAAGAATCGAATATGGATGGATGGAGGATAATCATTAGTGTAGTAAGACAACAAAACATTTGAGGAAATCCTATTACTTGATTTCATCATAGTAAAACTCTTAACTACAAAGCTTCAAAGGTGGGTACTATGTTATAACCCTAATTGGGTATACAAGGGGTTAAATGTATATTCACTAAAAGGTTATCTTGTTAGTGGGCCTACATGGGTAATCAACGAGAATAAATATATATAAGAGATGAATGGTCATTATTGTACACATTATCTTATTAGTATTGTACTTGAATGTAATTGGGTTAATTAGGAGTTCTTCTCCTAATGTATAAGACGTTATTGCATAACTTGTCATAATAATATTTTTGGGGGTTGTGTTTAATTTTGACTTTTTGTGTACACTATGTGTATGTAGGTTTGAGTAACATGATGACTTACATGTCTTGTGTTCACGTGTTGAACACCTTGACATGCATGGCAGATTGCCCTAGAGTGTAGGGCATTTGTTTTACAAGGACGTCGCCAAATGCGTGCCCGACACCCCGCCCTAGCTTGTTCGGATGTGTTAGAGACCCAAAGCACCTAAAAAAGTTCAAAAATTTTCACAACAATTCAAAAAAATGCAATGTTCCGATGTGTCATTAAATGTTACATCCATATCCATATTCTATATCTATGTCCTATATCCTATTTATCTATATCCATATCAATATCCTATATCTATATCTATATTCTATATCCTATTCCTATATACTATATACTATAATCATATCCATATCTATATCCTATATACTATATCTATATCTATATCCTATATATCTATATCTATATACTATATACTATATCCATATCCATATCCATATCCATATATATATATCCTATATCCTATATCATATTCCTCTATATACTATATCTATATCTATATACTATATACTAAACCAAAGGGTTGTGCTGCCAAGGGCCCTTGTCAAAAGAATAGTAGACACTAAACCATAGTTTGAGTCAAAATCCACCTCCAAAATGAAAGGGTATAAACCTTCCAACAATTGCAACTTCAAGGAGGTAGCTACTGCATCAGCGTGCTATAGAAGATTACATTGCCCTTGAACATTTGTCACAGCGACATCATACCTCACCAACTCTTTTGAAACAAGTGGATACACACATTTGGGTTCTTCTAAGGGGATCCCACTGTCCAAAACACAACATTTGGATTGACAATAGAGATTGTACGACTCCCTTCATTGAGATCCCACCACCTTCTGAGACTTTTCCTTCCATACCAGAGCCATTCTTTGTAATGTGTTCCTTTATAGCAGGCTTTGTGAACTCAGACACACTATTCTCTGTTCATGCCCCTCCAAATAAATTTTTTTCATAGGCTTAAAAGCGCAAGAGGCATCTTCTCCTTTGGTTGAAAAAGAAGTTGATAGTTTGCCTGAATATGGCCATAGGCCTTACAACCCTTGCATTGAAAAGGGACGTTTTTGTACTCCATGATCTACCAGAAAGATGATGATTCAAGTTTTAATCATATGCCATTTGGAAGCCCTCCAATATCCCGTTTTGCGCATATTTTAGCACAAGAAATGACAATTTTTTTGTTTTTGTTAACTTGCATATGGATTTGAGTGAACTTTCCTATGGTATCCCCGTTTCTTTCAATGCCCCCTCACTTCAGAATTCTAGTCGGAGACATAGGAGATTTACCCAAATGGGGATCAACTTGATTTTTTCCTTTATTCTGTCAAACCATTGAGCCCAATCCAAAATATATAGAACTTGATTCTTTCCTTTATTACCTTATTGTTTATTCTCTTTCTTCTTCCTTTTAACCCTAACCTAGTCATTAATTCCTCTTTTTATCATTAATCATTTTTTAATAAGTTTCTTTCCTTTGAGGTTCTGCCATTTTGATATTGATCAACTTTCTATTTTTCTTTTCATCATTCTATTGTCTTCAGACACTCCCATATAAGAATTCTCTCATTTGGTCTCCATGATTTCCCTTATGACACCTAAAGTGAACACCTTTGCAATGCAATTTCTGTTGCCAAACTTTCCCTTCTACTGATTTTAGTTCAAACTTCAACATACATACAAGTAGATGCCACAAATTTTTGTACCTTTTGGACGAGTCATTGAGCATTTTTCTTGAGATATTTCTTCATAATAATAAGAATTATGTTGTTTGAGAATTCAAAGATGAACATATAATGCACTAATTTGTGAGCCCTTCTATTTTGTGATTTGTTCTCTTGTCGTAATGATAAGAGGCTTGTGAGATTGACATGAGAGAGAAGGATGGCTACATCGGAAGTGAACTCTAGGCTAATATGAAGCAAATGTATACAAGTTATGCCATGAAATAAAAGATAATTATGAATCAACTTTGTCCACAAAGAAGGGAACTACAAGAAATATAGCTATGTATCTCAAGGAGAGTTTAATCTTGGCTCAAGATGAACATTGGTGGTGTGCTTACACATGCAAGAAGGATGAAAGTCACATTCCTATGATAAGGTATCCGTATAAGCAAAGTTACATGGCTTGAACTTGATAATGTGTTCACAAAATAAAGAGTACGAGTCAACTCACCACTTGGCAGACCTCGATAAAAGTTTAAAAAATGACTATTTAGATTCTTAAAAATTTGACAACATAATTAGAGACAGGTCCATTCCATGACAAATCCATTATTTAGACTTCAAAATAGACATATACGTATGTACACAAGTGAATAAAAAAATAAGTAAGCATATATTATAAGTCAAAGCCTTGAAGGCTCGAAGTAGATAGCTTGCAAATTGCAATTAAATATATCTTAGCAGTGGTACAAAACTCGCTAGTTTTGACTTGGGCTTGTGAGTCAAACTTGACTTTGCTTATTAAATAGTCTTGAGTTAATTCATCAATGAATCAAACTTGCTATTGACGAGTCTAGCTCGGCCACTGTGACATTGATTCGCTAGGACTATCTAGTCAACCTGTTTTTTTGTTAGTTTTTAGTTCATGAGGTGTCTCAGCATAGGCCTATGTGTCCTAGGCATGCTGATGGACACCTAAATTGACCTATATCAGCCTTAGTATCTCAGCCTAAGTTTAACTTAGACTTGCAACAAAAATTGATTCTTGAGTGGAATGTGGGGCCCAAGGAGAGAGGGCGCACCTCATGGAGGCTGCTAGTGGAGTGTGGGACCCTGTCCAAAGTGGGCTGCACCACCTAGTGGAGAGTGGGGTCCAACAGCCCCAATCTCAGCCATTGAGGCCCAAGGTTGGGCACACATCTCAATGTGAATGGGGGGATGCTAGGGAGATAAAAGGAGGCTGAGGGTGAGATGACATGTACCATTCTCATTTGTAAAGATTGAGCAAGTGAGAGGAAGAGGGAGCTTGGGCTGGAGTTAGCAGCTGATGCAAGGTTGCTTGAGCAAGAGAGAGCAGCAGAGGCAAGGGACAGTTCTAGGCAGCGAGAGAGGCCAAGGAAGAGGGCATTCCAGGCAGAGTGAGCAGGCCAAGTCGTGGCCAGACTTTGCTGCTGCATCAGAACTGTGCAGAGACCAAATTATTCAGTCTCCATTTACAGGCCGTACCAGCCAACACAAGAGCAGGCCGTATAGGGTCGAACTTGCACAGGTTGTACATGCCATTTACTGGCTGCATGCAGGCCGTGCAGTCTGGGCTGTACAACTGTTAGTAAGGCTGATTATTTACTGAGAGGAATTGAGATTTGGCTGAGAAAATTTGTAAGAAATTTTCAGTCACCTTGCTGCTGTAATTATTTCTCTTGCTGGCCCATCAAAGCCCCCTCTTAGCTGGTTTTCCCCACACTAGGGTTTCCAGGGTAATATCTGGTGTCTTGTGAAATTTATGTGCTTGGTTGTGAATTCTTCTGCTGTTAAATTCTGTTTTATATCTCAGCTGTAGGTTAACTGCATAAATTCAGATTTATACCAGCATTTAAAATTTCTGGTTAAGTTAATTTATTGGCGGTAGTTTAAGTGACTGAGATATAGGTAAAATTCAACATGGTATCAGAGCGCAACCTTTGAGTACAGGACAGCCAAAGTACTTTTCGTGCAGACCAGAAAGGTAAATCAGCTAAATGGGACATAATACCAGAGAGTGTGGGTGAAACATGGCAGCAGACTCAAATGGCCAGTGCAGGCTTAAGGTTTGAGAATATGCTGAATGGAGCCTCAAATTTCTGTCCTAGGAGGGAGCGTATTAGCTTGTTGCTGGAGGAGAATGGACTGCTGGAAATTGCTGAAGACAAAGTAGTAGCCCCAACTGATCCAGTACAGCTAGAAGCCCATACCAAGAAGGATGTTAAGGCCATTAGGATACTTGTGGATGGTGTCAAAGACCACATCATTCCACATTTGTTAGGCAAGAAGACAACGAAGGACATGTGGGAGGGCCCTGGTAAAGCTATAACAGTCTGACAACCAAAGCAGGAAGATGCTGCTCAGAGAGAAGCTGAGAAACACGAAGATGGTCAAGGGAGAGTCGGTGGTCACTTACCTAAAGTTCACTCAGATTAGAGATGAATTGGCCGCTGTAGGAGAGAAGGTGGATGGGACTGAGTTGGTGAGGACATTCTTGAATGGCTTCACCAAACAGTGGGAAGTCTTTGTCCGGGGAGTGGTGGTTGGGGAGAACCTTCTGGATTGGGAGAGGTTATGGGATGACTTCACCTAGGAGAAGCTGAGAGCTAATGCCACTCAGGCTAGCCAACCTAAGAGTGAAGAGGAGGAGAATGTGGCTCTTCATGTGAAGAAGAGCAGTGGAGCGGGAGGCTCCAGGGACATGAGCAAAGTGAGATGCTTTGCATGTCACAATATTCACTACTATGCCAACAAGTGTCCCAAGAAGGAGGAGTCGGAGGTAGCAACTACAACATCTATTGAGATGGATGCATTTGCAGAGAAATTCGATGACGAATTTTATCTGGTTGCCATTCTTCTAGCAACAACATATTGGCTAAGTTTGAGGACAGTAGGGCATGGTTCATGGATAGTGGGTCATCTCGCCATATGACAGGAATGAGGTCGGTGTTCCTTAGTGTTTGGAGACGGGCTTAGACTACCATGTGAAGAGTGGGGCGTGCACTAGGCATGCAGTAAAGGGGGTTGGATGTGTCAGATTCCAGCTAGAGTCATGAGTGTCTCTGGAGGTGGATGAGGTGATGTATGTGCTAGAACTGAAGGTTAACTTGCTCTCTATATCTTCTCTCGAGGATATGGGGTATGAGGTGATGTTTGCTGATGGACAAGTGCTCATACGGGCAGAGGGAGCGGCCTTGGATGCACCAGTGAGGCTTGGCATCAGGCAAGGTATGATGTACAGGGTGCTGGGACAACCTGTAGGTGGGTCCAGGGGGATCTTGGATCAGAGATTAGTGTCGAAGAAAGTCAGTTGGTATGACTTGACATTGATGGATGAGCAGAGCAGCACATCAGATTAGAGTGCAACAGAAGTAGCAAGTGGATCTTTCTGTTCAGAGGGAGCAACTACAACAACAACAACATATTTGATTGGATCAGAGATTGATCCTGGTGGAGACACCTCCCTCGCTAAGAGGGAGTGTTAGTTTTTAGCTCATGAGGTGTCTCAACATAGGCCTATGTGTCTAAAGCATGCCGATGGACACCTAAATTGACCCATATTAGCTTTAGTATCTTGGCCTAAGTTTAACTTAGGCTTGCAACAAAAAATGTTCTTGTGTGGAATGTGGGGCCTAAGGAGAGAGGGCGCACCTCATGGAGGCTGCTAGTGGAGTGTGGGACCCTGTCCAAAGGGGAGCACACCACCTAGTGGAAAGTGGGGTCCAACAACCCCAATCTCAACCATTGAGGCCCAAGGATGGGCACACATTTCAAGGTGAATGGGGGGCTGCTAGGGAGATAAAAGGAGGTTGAGGGTGAGAGGACATGTACCATTCTCATTTGTGAAGGTTGAGCAAGTGAGAGGAAGAGGGAGCTTGGGATGGAGTTAGCAGTTGAGGTAAGGTTGCTTGAGCAAGAGAGGGTAGCAGAGGTAAGGGACAGTTCTTGGCAGCGAGAGAGGCCAAGGAAGAGGGCGTTCCAGGTAGAGTGAGCAGGCCAAGTCGTGGCCAGACTTTGTTGCTGCATTAGAACTGTGTAGAGACCGATTATTAAGTCGCCATTTACAGGTCGTACCAGCCAACACAAGAGCAGGTCGTATAGGGTCGAACTTGCACAGGCCGTATAGGCTATTTATAGGCTGTACACAAGCCGTACAAGCTCAGTCGTACAGGGCTAGAACATGCTAGTTCGTACAACTGTTAGTAAGGTTGATTATTTGTTGAGAGGAATTGAGATTTGGCTGAGAAACTTTGTAAGAAATTTTCAGTCACCTTGCTGCTCTAATTATTTCTTTTGCTGGCCTAATAAAAGCCCCTCTTAGCTATTGGGGTTTCCAGGGTAACATCTGGTGTCTTATGAAATTTACGTGCTTGGTTGTGAATGCTTCTGTTGTTAAATTCTATTTTATATCTTAGCTGTAGGTTAACCGCATAAATTCAGATTTTATATCAGCATTTATAGTTTCGGGTTAAGTTAATTTATTGGCAGTAATTTTAGTGACTGAGATATAGGTAAAATTCAACATATTTTCCCTAGATTGAGGTTTTCCCCAAATAAAATGGCAGTTTTGTTTCCCTTCTTTATATTATTTGATTTTTATGGAGCTTTGGATGGACTCCAAGTCAAAATCTCTCCATAGCTGTTTTGTCTAGTCAAGTGTTGTAACTATGTATCATAATACATGCACTTTTTAGATAGTAGAAATTCAAGTTAATGCTACAATCTACAAATACAATTGTATAACATAATTACATAACATCAACATAGATCAAGTAGAATTAAAATCACATTTGATATTAGGACTATGAACATCCTACCTTAGGTTATGATGGTGCTATTAGGGTCGTCATCTACAAATGCTAGCTTCCCCATGTTCTAGTTTGATGTTGGCTCTACCTCATCTATATTAATGGCTTCAATATTCTTGTTGCCCTCTAATTGTTTGTTTAGAAGATGGGGATTGTAATGAATAGAAACTAAACAATTCGTCTATTAATGAGTCAAACTATTACACTTAATGTATGTGCTTGAGTGTGCTCCAATTATCCTCACAATCAAAAGCACTACAAGTTTGTGTCAACTTTTGGGGTTACTTTGAAAGTGTTTACACCATGTTTGGGGGTGCTTCATGAGATTTGGAGTACATGGTCTATGATTAACCCTTGGATGGGTCGGTGATGAATTTGCTCATTAGAGGTGGCTCACTTAGTGGTTGCTTGATCTCGGATGTTTGCACGACATTCTTCCTTGAGCATTGAAGATCTTCAGACAGCTCGAGACATTCTTCATGCTAACCACATGCAGATTGATTGGTTGCTTGAGAGGATGACCTACATTGGAGGAGGAGCATTTGACATTTGGGAGCATGTTGTTGATCCTTAGACAACATGGGGTAGCTTGGATGCTTGCATGGAGGCATGGAGTTGACTTGGGAATGCTCGAGTTGTGACAATGTTCATGCAAGGGGAGTGGACCCAATGGAGCACATGGCTTAGGAAGAGCATTGGAGTCATTGGAGGCTTGTAGGAGGAGCGTTGGACACATCTTGTGGAGCGCCCTTGCGTTGGAGCCTTGCTTGTATACCACATCACCTTGGAGCTTGACATGTGTACCCTTGGAGTGTAGCGCTCCACACGTGTGAGCCTACTTGTGGCTTTATAAGTTGCTTGTAAGGGTTTAGGCCCACATAAGTTTTGTTGGCATCCCTTACCTCTCATATATATGAAGGAGAGAGTCCTTTCATCATTCTCATTCTTATCATTCCCGTGTTAGAGATGCAACTAGAGGAGCACTCTAGTCTTCCTCTTTTTTGTTCATCTTTATTTGTACTTATCTCTCTTCCCTTAGAGGAGCTAGGGTTTCTTGGAGCAATGTGAATACTATGGTTAAAGTTTCATCCCTTGGAGATTAGCGTTTTGTGATTAAACCCTAGATTGTACTTGTTGAGGATAGGAGAAGAGGAGCCATCTTGCCTTGGAGGACATTCTATTGTGACGCTTGCTTATTGGAGCTCCTTGGTGTTTGCTAGGGTTTTCTTGGTTTTTTCTATCAAAGGTTTTGGAAAGCTAGAGGATTGTCCTAGCCTTAGGATGAGTCTATGGTATGTACATGAACTTCATCCTTTATATATATATATATATATATATATATGAAGTTTCCAACTATCAAAAATTGTCTCTATTGCATATTTGATTTTTAGACGTTTATTTCTTCATGGTTTGGTAATTTCCAACGTTTGTATATCTTGCCGATTTGACATAAGTTAAGGCTGATATTTTTCAGCGATTTAACATTAATATTGAAGAAGATAGGGCATAATTGCTGCTGTATTTACAACTGTCATAAAGTGAATTTTAGATCTGTTTTATGCATGATAGGATTTCCCTAGAGGGTTGAAATTTGTTGGCACACTTTGGTATATTTTCTCTTGAATTGCCTAGTTGATTGGGGTCTTTAAGAGGTGAAATATTGTTTGCTCGTGTCGCTATTTTTTTATATTTCATAACATCCCTAAGGTTGAAAATTCACAGGGTTAAGATCCAGGGAGGTGAAATTTTTTGAGTTGCTTTAATTGCCTCAATTTACGAAAAGTTCTACATGGTATGAGAGCTTTTGTGGTTGAGATTACTCTAGGTGTAAGAGGGAGTTGGTATTTTAGTTGTGGTGTATCTGAGATAAGTGCTTGACCTTGTTAAGGATGTTGGGTGTGAAACCCTAGTTTGCTTGGGAGAAGTGCTTGGATCCTTGAAAGGTTTGTCTACTTCATATATTGTTGTTTTGTGCGCTTTAGGATTGTTAGGGATGTGTAAGATGATTCCAGTCTCAGAGAGTGTGACAGGATGGATGGAGCTTCCAATTTTGTTCCTTGGAAGCTTAGATTACAAATACTAAAGGAGGAAGCCAATCTTTGGGAGCATGTTGATAAAGTGATTCTAGAACCTAGTGATCTAGCATAGTTGGACACTCATATTGGATGAATGAAGCCAAGGCTTAGAGAATTATTCTTGATTCAATGAAGGATCATTTCATCTCTCACTTTGCAGAGAAGAAGACAGGTGAGGACATCTTTGGAGTTTTGATTGAGTTGTTTCAAAACTCTCGTGTTTCTTGATAGATGCTTTTACGAAACCAACTTTTAGCCATTCGTATGAGCATGGCAAAGATTGTGGTGAGCTACTTGACTAGGATCACCGAGTTGAGAGATTAATTGGTCGCCATTGGAACACAGGTGGAGGATTAGGAGTTGGTGTCCATTGCTTTGAATCGACTTGTTCCTTACTAGATACCTTTTGTGAAGGGTGTTTGTGCTCCTAAGACATTGCCAATGTTTGCAAAGCATTAGAATGATATCGTGTAGGAAGAAATCAGATTGTAGTCTTGTTCGCAAGGGGAAGTAGATGAGATTAGTCTTGCAAGAATGTCTACAAGAAGAAGGAAGATGTAGATATAGGAAAGGACTTAAGTACGTTGTAGTTGGGATTGTAGTAGGAGTAGAGAAGGATCTCTCTCAGTTTGAGATTGCTTTTTCCATGGCCTCTTGTATGACCTCTAACACAGTGTTTAATGTTGGTTGGTATGTGGACAATGGAACTTCGAGACATATTATATATGACAGGTCATTATTCAACAAACTTTAGGATCGAGAGGGATGCATGAGTGTGGAGCTTGGTGATGATGCTACTTATCTTGTGAGAGGAGTTGGCGCTATTTCCTTTTCGGTGCCTTAAAAGTGATGTTCTTGAGTTGAGTAATGTTCTATTTGTCCTTGGTTTGAAGAATAATCTTCTTTTAGTTTCTTATATGATAGATGTATAATGGAGAATTGCATTTGAGGGTCAGTGGTGCACCATCGATGATTATAGTCTATTTAATCCGAGGACTTTGGCTAGAAGGGTGAGAGAGGGTGGCCTTTATTGGTTATTTACTGATACAATGGCACTTGTACATTTGAGAGAGAGGTTGGATGACCCTTCTTGTTTTGAGGAGTCTTGAGAGCAAGTAGGAGTGTGCCCAAATCTTCATTGAGGGTGAGTCTATCTCCTAGGAGATATGCTAGTCATATTGCATTGGTTTCTTCCATCCGGGAGCCCCTTCCAGTTGTCTTGAGGAGGAGAGATGTGATACCTTGATGGAGGATGATGCTAAGATTGATTCTAGGTTTGTAGCTAATGGGAGTGTTGTCTAGTACAAGGACTTGATTGTTGGATTCTCTTAGGCAAAGGGAATTGATTTTATGTTACTCTTGTATTAGGATTCTTTTGGGACGAGGGAGTTGACCCAGTTTAGGTTGGTTTAGTTGCAAAAGGTTTTGAGTTGCATGAAAGGGATTCTCATGTTCATAGGTTGTTGATGCCCTTGCATGGGTTGTTACCTATACTGTGAGCTTGGTATTTTAGGATCAATGAGTTGATTTGTCCAGATTTTTATCGTTGTGAGTTTGATAGATGTGATTCTCTTGCCTTGGTCTTGTATGTAGATATGATTATCTTTGGATGATGTCTTGAACAACTCTTGATGTGGTGTCTGTTGTCTTTGGCTCGTGATGTTGACTTGGGGGATGTTGGAGTTTGGTAGGCTTACTATGCTCCAGGGTTATGGTCCTTTAGATTCACAGGTGGTTAACATTCTTTGGAGGTTTGAGAAGCTATGATAGCATCCCGTGATGGATCGGTGAGAGTTCCTTTTTTGGGAGACGATGGTTGATTTCGAGATTGCAACAAGTACGTATTTGTAGATGGTAGGTTTGGTGGAGTTGCAAAGGGAGTCCATAGGTTTTGGTGAAATCACTTTCCTCGTAAAGAGTGAGTGTTAGCTTGTGGCGTTACTCTAAAAGTGTTTACACCATGTTTGGGGGTGTATGATTAGCCCTTGGATAGTTTGTGATGGATTTGCACATTGGAGGTGGTTTACTTAGTGATTGCTTGACCTTAGTTGGATGTTTGCATGACATACTTCCTTGGAGCATTGAAGATCTTTAGACAACTAGGGACATTCTTCATGTTGGCCACATGTAGAGGATGCCCTACATTGGAAGAGCATTTAGCATTCAAGAGGAGGGCGTTGAGCCCTAGACAACATGGGGTAGCTTGGATGGTTGCATGGAGGCATGGCGTTGACTTGGGGATGCTTGGGTTGCGACGATGTTCATGTAGGGGGAGTGGACCTAGTGGAGCACATGGTTTAGGAGAAGCGTTGAGTCATTGAGAGGGGTGTCAGACACATCTCGTGGAGCAATCCTTGCATTAGAGCCTTGTTTGTGTGGCACGTCACATTGGATGTTTGCATGGCATTCTTCCTTGGAGCATTGGAGATCTTTACTTAGCTTGGGACATTCTTCAAGTTGGCCACATGTAGATTGGTTGGTTGCTTGAGTAGATGCCCTGCATTAGAGGAACGTTTGGCATTCAAGAGGAGGGCGTTGAGTCCTAGACAACATGGGGTAGCTTGGATGCTTGCATGTAGGCATGGAGTTGACTGAGGGATGTATGTGTTGCAACAATGTTCACGTAGGGGGGTGGACCTTATGGTGCACATGGCTTAGGAGAAGTGTTGGAGTCATTAGAGGCTTGTAGGAGGGGCATTGGACACATCTCGTGGAATGTCCTTGCAGTGGAACCTTGTTTGTGTACCACATCACCTTGGAGATTGACATGTGTACCTTGGAGTGTAGTTCTCCATGTGTGAGCCTACTTGTGGCTTTGCAGGTGGCTTGTAAGGGTTTTTATATGTTTTGTTGGTTTTCCTTACCTCATATATATAGAGGAAGGAGAGAGTCCTTTCATAATTCCTCATTCTTATCACTCTTGTGTTAGAGATGTGACTAGAGGAGCACACCATTCTTCCTCTCCCTTGTTCATCTTCATTTGTATTTTATCTCTCTTGTCTTGAAGGCACTAGGGTTTCTTGGAGCTTCTGGAACATCTTTAATACTAGGGTTAGTGTTTCATCCCATGGAGACTTGGAGATTAGGGTTTTGTGATTAAACCCTAGATTGTACCTGTTGAGGAGTGGAGAACATGAGATGTCTTGCCTTGGAGGAAATGCAAGTGTGATGCTTGCTTGTTGGAGCTCCTTGGTGTTGGCTAGTGTTTTCTTAGTTTTCCCTAGCTAGGGTTTTGAAGAGCTAGATGATTGTACTAGCCTTGGGATGAGGTTGTGGTATATACACGAACTTCGTCTTTATATATATATATATATATGATATTTTCAGCAATCCAAAATTATCTTTATCGCAGATTTTGATTTTTAGCCATCTATTTCTTCATGGTTTGGTAATTTCTGATACTTGTATGTGTTGTTGATTTGATATAAGTTAAGGATGAAATTGGTAAGTGATTTAACATTAATATTGAAGAATATATGGCAGAATCAGTGCTGTATTTACAATTGTCATAATGCGAATTCAGATCTATTTAATGCATGATAAGATTGCCCTAGAGCGCTGAAACTTGTCGACAAAATTTGTTACCTTTTCCCTTGAATTGCCTAGTGGGTTGGGTTGTTAAGAGGTGAAATATTTTGTCCGTTGTTGCTATTGTTTTATTTATATTTCGTAACAACTTTGAGGCTGAAAATTCATAGGGTTAGGATTCAAGAAGCCTCTAAGAAAGGGGTGAAATTTTTTGAGTTTCATTCATTGCCCCAGTGTGGAAAATTTTACACTTTGGTTGAAAGCATACATATTAAGCATTTGCAAACAAAGGTATGACTGACAAAGGCCTCCCACTACACAACTAATATATTGAAAAAATTGATAACCTATGTTGCATGAAATGAGGGTACAATTTTTTTTTCTTTCAAAATGGGTATGATATGACAATTTCCAAATTTTAGGAAACATGGATATGTGGGTTTATATATATATATATTTCTATATATTTCTAGGTCACAAAGCCAGGGGAAATCTTTCGAGTACTTCCCTCATTTCAAGGATGGTACCTAGTGTAAACCCCAGAATCTTCAGGGCACAAGGCTGGTCAACATTAGGGCTCAAGGCCATTACAACCATATATGCGTTATGAGCTCAACATTTCACTTGTGAAAATTGAACTTGGTTGGGGAGGATAAGAATCATTCCTCCCAACCACCTAAGCTAAACACAAGTAACTAATTAAATATGCCACTACAACCATATATTTGTTATGAGCTCATCATTTCACTTGTGGAATTTGAACTTGGGTGGGGGAGGATAACAATCATTCCTCCCAACCACTCGAGCTAAATGCAATTAACTATATATATATATAATTATATCCATGCAAATTTATGTATTTCAACATTCAAACACTATGATAATTCATCCATAGGGAAGAGGAAATACAAAATTTGTCTTCATATATAAGACATAGTAGATTAGAGTTTAGTCCATACATAAAAAGTCACTGCATGTCAAAATTACCAAGGAGAGTAGATTATGGCCTAACCCATGCATAGATATATTAGAAAATGATGCTGCATGTCAAGATCTAGATATTATAAAATGACACTACATGTGAAGGTCAACTAGACCTTCATCATCACACATTTGATAGCCAACAATGTTGTAGTTACTCTCTCAAAAGTCGCTATAGAATCTGAAGAAGATGCTTTAACTGCAGAATATTCCTTTGAAGACGAGGTAAGATTCTCCAAAGTTGCTTTGAACTTTGAAGTTTGAAATCATTGTCTCAAGGATTCACGTCCCTTTCCTTCGAAATCTCTAACTTGTATCCATCCTTTCTCTGAGAGATGAGTGCAGATTGGAATGAATGTAAACCGAGTCTTTAGCATTATGTGAATCCAACTGTTGCATTCTATGGAATGAATAAAGCTAGAAGCGCTCTAGTTCTTTTCAAATGCTGATGAACTAGGCACTTGTGAATGGAAACAAATGGTTGGGTTCATTATCTGTGTTTATCGAACACTATAACTGATCACCAAACAACTGGGCCCATTGTGGTCTTGCTCCGATGGCGATATGACTAAAATAGTAAAAAGTGCCCATCTTGTGAGCAAATTTTGTGAACTAGGTTTGAATTAGAGTATTCCGTGCCATATTTGGGGAAATCTTTTGAATGATTGTCCTCATTTCTAGGGACAAATCCTTGTCCCTATGTGGGGCTTTTCTATTCTTCCCACCTTCAAAGAAGTTAGCATGGTAGTGTTTGGTATTGAGTCATGTGCCAAAATGTGCATAGGGTTGTTGAATTTGCCCCAAATCATTGAGAACAACCCTGACATGTGAGATGAAGCCCACATCGATGATTTTTCTTCCTTCCTCTATGTCATTGTTGTTATTGCCTCTTGTTATCCATCTAAGTTGCACGAAATGGGGAAACGTTTCTAAGTTTCCGAAACCGGGACAGTACGAAACAGGCCTCCAAAAAATGGAAACGTCAGGGGAAACGCCATATATATATATATACAGTTTCTTAAAAGATAAAACATTGTATTGCAAGAAAAACATAATGATGCAAAAAAAAATGTAATAAAAAATGCAATAATGATGCAAGAAAAACATAACGATGCAAAAAAAAATGCAATAATGATGCAAGAAAAACATAACGATGCAAAAAAAAATGCAATAATGATGCAAGAAAAACATAGAAAATGCAAAAAAAAATATAATTGACTGTTGGGGGCCTCCTTTTTTTTCTTATTTCGCCTCCAAGATGTCCGAAACGTCGATCGTACGGGCTGGTACGATCGGGAAACGCCACTGGCTGTACTGTACGACGTTTCCAAATCGGGAAACACTGTATGGTATGACCGACCACGTTTCTCGACCATATTGTACCCGTACCAG
>JASDQU010241029.1:115981-138498 GCA_032191745.1 Picea mariana
AGTAGGCTGTGGCAGGGCTGCTGTCCACACCTCTCCCTCAACATCTCTGGTAGTCGTGTGTGACCCCTTTACTCCATATGTGAGTTTGGTCGGCAAGCTATCGTCAGCCTGCATCATCAAAAATCATGTCAGAACATATCCATATCATATCATCTAATCAGATGCACTAATAACACAGTAAAACAATCAAACCCCAATGGTACACTCCCTGACTTGATCCGGAGTTCAAGGGGTTCAGTCGATGCCTCTGCATCCTCGAGGTCCAAACTCCTGCACACTTAGTAAAACCGAGTCAATAGCACCTGTCTATGTCAATGCAGTTAAACCATGTCATCAACCCATGACGCCTCATAATCAAAATCAAATGTTTTAATAGCATAATAATCTGGATCGCTTGCGAGCAAGTGTCCTCTAAGAATAAGTTTGCTCAGTGCTCCAGAGCGGGATGTTACATGTTACTGCTTTCTCATTAATTTTGAACTGAAATCTGCTACAGGAAAAAAACCTCAATCTAATTCACTGCTCACTGCAGTGAGCTGAATTAAACCTACACCATCTGCCTTGTCCTTTATAGACTAGACGGTACATGAATCTGGACACATGCACAACAGCACCTCAACTGAAGGTCTTAGTTCCTAATTCTAGTGTGTTTTCCTTGCATGAATAGATGAACCAAGTGAAGTGTGCCTCCACTGGAGATGATCTGAGGCATGCAAGCATGTATCCTCCTAGAGATCTGGGCCCTTACAGGCTTTAACTGGATTGCATGTGCTTTACCTAATTGAACTTAGACTTAAGTCAAAATTAGAAAACTACTAGAATAAAACTGAACTAACACATGCAAACTGTCTAGCAAACTGCATAACATTCAGATAGTTTGAAGTGCTGTAACTGAAGCACCCAGAACTGTTCACAAGTGCCCCAGAACTTCCATACGTGCACCTAGGCTGTAGAAGACTATATGAGGTACAATCTAACACTCCCTCATATGGAGGAAAGTGATATTTTGAGATTAATCTTTTCAACACAGGTTTGAAAAGAAGTGAAATAAATGAGTATTGATTAATAATAGGCTGGACTAGCTTCTTGTTCTTTGTAAATTTGGTTATTGATTTGATCTTGTCCACAACATATGTTACCCATGCTTTTTTCCATATGGCTTCTAGATGAAGGTCATACAATGGGTTACTGCACATGGGGTCCAAAAATCGTGGGCTATTTCTCTATAAGTAGTCTATCAACAATAACATAATTGGAAACATCACTAGCATAGTTACTGGACTCAGCCGAGTAGACCTGGAACTGCTAGTTCTACCCAGCCGGACCCCTAAAATGCATATCTGTTCAGCCTCGACCTGACCCAGGCAGCCTAAACCCAGTTTGATTTGGTGGATCTTGCTGATCCATGAATACCTCGCTGAGCCTTGAAAAATCCACCATGCCTGGGAAGTTATAAAATTTGGCTTTTCTGCATTTCAAGCTCATTCTTGCACATTTTCCTTGGCATTTCTGAGAAGGATTTTAAACTTTTGCTTGAAGTTTATGTGAGATTTTCTGAGAGTCTAGGTCCTAGGCTGTTATAGTTATGCAGCATTTTCATATTTGTCATATGATTTCAGACTTGACTTCGAGTCTTGAGTTTTGACATTGGACAGTTTGAGAACCTTTTTTTGTTTTAGTTCATGAATCATAATATCATGCAATGTCCATGACAATTATGAATCTTGATGAATCATAAGATGATTGATCACAAATTGTAATTGTATGATATACTTGGATATTTGCATTACCTTCAGTGTTTTTGCATTATGGCCGGTCTTATCTCTTATATCTAATAAGCCAAATCCAATACAAAAAATAATTTTCTTGAAAATCTATATTTGGCTGACTGCCAGGATTTTGTCTTGTCCCGAGTCAAGTTTGACTGTTTGGTCAAACTGAGCCTTGTGCCAAGTTGAGTCTGGTGAATTTGGCCCCGAGTTTAGGTTGTTGGCTTGTGAAATCTTTGCTGGGTCAGGTTTTTGGGCCAATGGGTTTTGGTAAGGTGCACCACAACCCTCGGTTGCAGGTCCTCAAGCTATATTGAAAAGTTAGGTTGCAGATCCTGAAGGACTGCAGATGGGTTGCAGGTCACTGAAAGGATTGGAAGGTGGACATATTGCTAGATTTGTTTACATAACAAAAGAAGAAGCAGAAAAAGTCTGAATGGAAAATGAACATTTTAACTGATGTATTTTGTGTCTTGTTGTAAATGCATATAGTATTGTACTTCCGCTTGCAATTAATGAAATTTTGAAAGGTGTATTTACACTCTGAATTTAGTTGTTCTGCATGATCTTATTGGCTGTGCATAAATTTTGTATCTTCTGTGAATAAATTTGCCTTAAATAAGCTGAGGACATGTTAGCTGACGCAGGCCAGGGTTTCATAATATTTATTTTCATGAAAATGGTATCCTGTCCTTACTGTTTGGCCTGCTCTATGCGCTAGAAAATGTGCGATAAATTTGGTAAGAATTTAACAATTTTATTG
Source organism: Picea mariana (assembly GCA_032191745.1). NCBI lineage: Eukaryota > Viridiplantae > Streptophyta > Pinopsida > Pinales > Pinaceae > Picea > Picea mariana. The sequence goes on from JASDQU010241029.1 coordinate 118,514, forward strand.
ACCTTGGATATATCCAGTTGTGGTTTACTAAGCTGTTTTAGAAGAATTCAATCCCTCCGTGAAGGGCATTGGTTAGGTTGTTGGGTCCTTGGAGGAAACGTTTTGCAGTATACTGGACATTCTATAAACTATTTCAATAGAATTTATCTTGCAGGAATTGGATGGTTTCCTTTTTTAGTGAATGAAAAATGCTAATAGTAGCTGATTTCTTCTCTGTATATCTTAAGCATGTCAGTTCATTTTATGAAAATAAAGAAAACCATTCCAATGGCAGTATGCGGCATTCTATAAACTATTTCAATAGAATTTATCTTGCAGGAATGGGATGGTTTCCTTTTTAAGTGAATGAAAAATGCTAATAGTAGCTGATTTCTTCTCTGTATATCTTAAGCATGTCAGTTCATTTTATGAAAATAAAGAAAACCATTCGAATGGCAGTATGCAACTTGCAGGTAAAGACGTCATACTTGTCCTCTTTCTTTGTGGACATCTTATGAATGGTTTAAGTGAGCTTCATTCTTGTAAGGCTAATGTCTCAGGTGCTGTCAGCCTCTTACATGAGTTTAATAGAGTCCATGTCAAAACTTTTTGGTCTGTATGCCTTCAGTTCAAACAACTATTGATTTGAAAGCTTGGTATTGCACCTGACAACCTCCTGTATATTATATTTGGCCATGGTGTGCCATTGGATCAGTTGCTCTTTTTTCATTCTTTGTAAATTTTAAGCATTTTGGTCCTATGAAATTCCAAGGAATGAGATAGAACATGCAAGAACAAGCATCATAATTATGCAGTTACCTTTAGACCATGTATTCAATGCCTTGGAACAGATTTCCAAGAGAGAGATTATATTTATGAGTTCTAGCAGACACTTTTTGTGGAATACTAGATACAATATTGAAACATTTTGGCATGGCTGTCCTACCTACTTCCACAATCTTACTGCTTCTGAAATCTTGGTACAGTTGGAAACAAACTTCTTGAGCAATGTCTTTGGCCAGGATGACCCCTCTGAAATCTTTCTTGATAGTAAAGGTGCAGCGATTTGATTGATTTTTATCATAGTTGCTCACAAAAATGTTGGATATTTACAACCTGTCATAATTTAACATAGGCTTCTCAACATACGAGGCCCTAGTTTTTGCTGTCAGAAATATCTTATTAGAGGGGAACTCTTTTTGTGACAAAACTAATATGTCTTGATTCTTATCTATGAAGGTTCGAATATGGAATACAAAACCAGTAGGGAAAGAAGTGGATGCTGATCAAACAGCTCATACTCTGCTGGCCACTATTCGCGACCATTTTGGTTCTGTTAATTGTGTCAGGTGGGCTAAACATGGTCGCTACGTAGCTTCAGGTTCTGATGATAAAGTGATTCTTATCCATGAGAAAAAACCTGGGTCTGGAACTACAGAATTTGGCAGTGGAGAACCTCCAGATGTTGAGAATTGGAAAGTGGTGATGACTTTGCGAGGTCATACTGCAGATGTGGTAATTTTATGTTGACATATTTTGACTGCCTTAAATATTTCAAAATATTTCAGTATGGTTTTACAATGCAAACTTGTTGAGTCAGCCTTCTTTTGGATATGATATTGACTGCATTACTAACCGAGATGGTTTAAATGTCTGTACTAATTGAAGTAGGTGGATCTCAACTGGTCTCCAGACGATTCAATTTTAGCCAGTTGTAGTTTGGATAATACAGTCCAACTTTGGAATATGAGTGATGCATCTTCTATTGCGGTTTTGAGAGGTCACACTAGCCTTGTTAAAGGAATTTCATGGGATCCAATTGGTTCTTTTCTTGCAAGCCAATCAGATGACAAAAGTGTCATTATTTGGCGTACAAGTGACTGGAGTCTAGAACACAGAACTGAAGGCCACTGGGGGAAATCAGTAAGGCCTTGAATAAGTTTTTTTTAGTAAGACTGCATGTCAAAATGATAATTGTTGTTGTGGCCCTGATTCTATTGTTTGTTAATGCTGCAGGTAGGTTCGACATTCTTTAGGCGCCTTGGATGGTCACCCTGTGGGCATTTTATTACAACAACACATGGATTCCAAAAGCCAAGCCATTCTGCACCAGTGTTAGAAAGAGGAGATTGGTCTGCCACTTTTGATTTTTTGGGCCATAATGCTCCTGTTGTTGCTGTGAAGTTCAACAATTTTATGTTTCGCAAATACCAGCTCAATGGGTCAGAGTTAGTAGACCACGAACAAGTTGACACCAGTGGACGTGCTAATGGTGCGGTGAAGTTGGTTTCAAAGGATTTGTCACCATATAATGTAATAGCAATGGGAAGCCAGGACTGTAGCATCACTGTTTGGACCACAGCCAGTCCGCGCCCTATTTTTGTTGGGAAACATTTTTTTTCTCAGAGTGTTGTTGATCTCTCCTGGTGAGAAATTTTCTTATTGAGTTACACTCTTTTTTATATCTTTGCTAACAAGATAAAATTGAGGGCTTTGATATTTTATTATGTATTCTAAGGTGCTCCTTTTTATGAAACAGGAGCCCAGATGGATATTCACTTTTCTGCTGTTCTTTGGATGGAACTGTGGCTACTTTCCATTTTGAGAACAAAGAATTGGGCGACAAAATTTCAGATACCGAGTTAGATGAATTTAAAAGGAGTCGATATGGGGATGTGAGAGGTCGTCAAAAAAATTTGGCCGAAAGTCCTGCCCAGTTGTTTCTTGAAGCAGTAGCAGCAAAGCAATCTGGTAGCAAAAAGGCCATTACAGGTTCCCAGCGTGGTAATTTGTCTGGGAAGCCATATACAAATTCTGGGAACTCAATTGGGGGACAGTTACCTACAAAGAGTTCTGATATTCAGGTCTTAGAAGTTGGCAAAAAGACCAGTGGTTCAATTTTGGGTGGTGTAAATAAAACTGCCTCTCTGAAGGCGACCAGTCCTGTGAAACAAAGAGAGTACAGGAGACCAGATGGTCGTAAGAGGATTATTCCAGAAGCAGTTGGAGTTCCTGTGCAGCAAGATATCCCTAATGGAACACATGGGGCCATGTTGGAATTAATTTCTCCAAACTCTGGTCAAAGAAAGGATGATCAAGGAGTAGCATCAAGGGATGGTACAACTGTGGAAGTTGGGCAGAAACGACCTCTCCCTGATGGAGCCAAGAACTACCCCAATAAGCGTTGTCATTGTGCAACAGAAGATCCTGTTGGGGTGACTGCAAGGGCTAGTATTGCTGAGGGGCTCACAATTGAGATGGGCCAAAGTTCTGCAGATCGTGATGCCAGAGGGAATCTTACAAATGCAGAGCTCGTTACTGTGTTGAATAGCCAAAATCCTAAAGGCATTTTATCTATAATTGTGTATGATACAGATAGGGAATCAGAAAATACACCGACATGTTTGGAAGCTAGGCCTTCCATAAATAATACTATTGAAACAACAAATACTGCCGAGAGCAAGGAAACAGAAGTAATTTGCACAAAGGAAGCTGTTATACTGTGGCGTGATAAATTGGCTGGAAAAGTAACAGTCTTGGCAGGCAATTCCAATTTTTGGGCAGTTGGATGTGAAGATGGTAGCTTACAGGTATTTGAAAAATCTTATTTGATTGTGAAACAAGGATCTAACTTTTGTAATCTAGAAGTTGAATTGCATGCAAAAATCCAGCATCCTAGAACTCTGCAGACTTCTTTAGTAGCTGACAGCTGGAAGACTTATATTGAGAACTTTGTGTTGAACAATTTTTTTAAGCTCAGTAGTAATTTTTGCTCACTTTATCTGTGAAGGTTTACACGAAATGTGGGAGGAGAGCCTTGCCAACAATGATGGTTGGCTCGGCACCAACATTCATAGATTGTGATGACAGCTGGAAACTACTACTTGTCACACAGAGGGGATCAATATATCTCTGGGACCTATTTCGTTGGAAATGCCTTCTGCATGACTCTCTTGCTCCTCTTGTTACTTCAGCCACAGGTTCTTTTAAGGGCTCAGGTAGATTTTACTGACAAATTTGATTGGGGATTGAACTGCAATATTTGTTTTGGTTTTATACTAAAAATGGCATTAGATGGAGTTTTCAAGCCATTCAACTACTATTTTGGAGATACTGGATGGGTGTTATTTATTGCTCTTTTTGGTGTATTCATACTATTTCTTTCTTTAACAGGGGTAATAAAAGTCACATCTGCAAAGTTTTCAAGATCTGGAGCTCCACTTGTGGTTCTTGCCACTTGCCATGCATTTCTTTTCCACATGGGTATGAAGTGTTGGCTGAGGGTAGCAGATGATTGCTTCCCTGCATCAAATTTCACAAGTTCTTGGCCTGTAAGTTCACTTCAAGATGGTGAACTTGCAGCTTTGCAAGCTGATGCTGGAAAGTTTGCCATGAGAAACATCTCTTGGAGCAGGTCGGTGTAATTTCAAATAATGTTACACATTATTTATTCAACAGAGTAGTTTTTTTTAACATGGTGTTATCAGCATATTTCCATTTTTTTTGTGTGGTCTGTCTTGACATTATTTTTGTTGTGTGATAGTACCTCGAGTGAGGACAAAATGCAGACTCGTGCTCATTTAGAAGCCCAGATAGCATCGGCTATGGCACTGAAGTCTCCTATTGAATACCGGCAATGCCTTTTGTCTTATACTCGGTGTCTTGCAAGGTTGCTACTTATGCCACAAATATGTTATTTTCTACGCGTAGATTTATCCCGATTATAATTCTTTTTCTAAAATGCATGACTTTGTCTAATAATCCTGAGCCCTTTTTTATCCTTTATCCAAGTTGTCCTCTATCCATTTCCATGGAAGAAGATGCACATTATAGGCAATTGGTTCCTTGTATCTTCACCCCTTGTTTATAGTATTGTTGATTGGAAGGCAGAATCCTTCGAAAAAATTATGCTTTGAAATATATTTGGTTTGTTATTTATTTATGCTTGATGGCAGGCAGAGAGTGTTGCTAAAATTGATAGCCCTTCTGATCTTCTTTCTCACAAGCAGAGTGCTATCACTGACCAAAATATTATTACTCGAATTTTCAGTTCATTAACAATAAATCTATTTGGATCTCTTCATCATTATTTCACTGTTAATAGATTAGAATCAGCAGGACAGACCAGTTGTAAAGGGATAAAATTTTATTTGGATGGGTGGTGAATGTGCACTTTCCATAGCATGCGAATGTGGGAAAGGACTTTATAGAGGGACATCTAGGCAGAGCTTTTGTTTGGGTTGAACATAATATTGAGAAATTTGTTTTCAATATAGAAAAGTTCATTCTTCCTTTATGGTAGGAAGATTTTAAATCAGTGGTGGAGAAAATCAATCGAATGCTTTAAATACTATTTATTAAAATGTGTTTTCTTCTATCTAAACTGTTCTCAGGGAAGCAGATGAGCTCCGCCTACGAGAAGTCTGTGAGGGATTGCTTGGGCCACCAGCTGGAATGATAACATCTGTGCCATCAGATTCCATTGCAACATCATGGGATCCACACATTCTTGTGAGCCATGCTTTTTATTCACCTTCCTCCTGGTGTTTTGTTAATTTTCATTCCAAATTTTTCTGTTGTATTTTTGGGTCATTCAGATTAAGTTCGTACTCGGTATTTAGATTTATTCTGCACTGCAGGGAATGAAAAAGCACGATCTTCTTAGAGATGACGTTCTTCCGGCATTGGCATCAAACAGGAAGGTTCAACGGTTGCTTAATGAGTTTCTTGATTTACTTTCTGAATATAAAATCAGAGAACCAAATTTGCACAATGAACAAGTCAAAGTTTCAGATGCATATACAGGCCTATAATGTGTATATATCTGACTTTGTCATACCTCATTTTTGATGGTACCCAATTATTCACGTGCAGAGTGCCATCATTGAAAGTAAATTGTGTTTGATAAAATTGCCTTTCCTGTCCCTTCACACAAATATGTATCCAGTTTAATCCATGTACAATATCCGGGATGAGATATGTTCAAGGGGAATCCACATTATTCTCGTTTTTGTATGTATTGAGTCAAGCTCAATTGTTTGAGAGTGGCTAAAGAATTGTAGTGTAAAATTTATTTTCTAATTCTTGTTTCTACAAGCTTTTATTTGTGAAAGAAAGATGCTCTGAGCTCAAGGCTATAGATCTATATTTTGTTTTTCTAAATAGAGACTGTTAATAAAGAACAAAGATGTAGATGAATACCAGTCAAGGATGAAGACGGTAATCAAGTAAACAAGGTTTGTGGGGGATTGGAAAAACTGTCTGAACCTTTAGTCCAGGATCAGCCTGATCTTTGATTCAACCTATAAGTGTTGCATCTCTTTGTTGTCACTACCCTGTGATAAATTATAATCTATTTTATTGCTTTAGGCTATTTACTGTTAAAGATTGTCTGCAGGTCTAATCCCATTTTGGATTAAATTTTGGCTGAACTTATTGTTTAGATCAACTTATTAAATTTGACCATAGATGTTATATATAGCATTTTTCCTAGAGAAAGATGCAACACAATTTGGATCTGTGCTTCATTTATTTCTCAGCTTGAGTTACCAAGTTTTGTGTGTGCTGGGGGCAGGTACAGTTGCTGGTACATGGGATGCCCTTTTTTCCAACTCTGGGTGTCATTGTGTGGGGACGTGCACACACTAACACATATCATTGATCAAATAACTAATTCCATCAAATGATGAGATTCAGTCAAGTCATGAAGATATAATATAATATCTTATAGTGTTAGTTTGTCATATTGGCCGAAACATTACTTTGCAAATTATAGTTGGGACAAAAAGTTACAAAAAGTTTCAAAACATTTAAAACTAGACTAGGCATGACATCAATGACAATGACAGCAGTACAAAAGATTGCATTCCTATCTTCTACATATTATAAATAATCACTGCTCTCAAGCTCTAGCCCTTTTACATCGTTTGTAATTGTAGGGAACTTAACATGGCTTTGTGGCTTGATATTTTAATCTAAACAGCATTATTTGTGAATTGTAGGCAACTTAACATGGCTATGTGACTTGATAACCTTATCTACAAAGAATTATTTGTGAGTTGGTCCCATTCCTGAGGGTGATATATTTTTTAGGTGCTTTGTACCCTTGAAGAGCCTTAACTACATGGACCATTTATAATATGGGAAATGTACCACATTACACAAGATTTTGCAAGCAGGGAAAACTCTTGCTATATCAAAAATATACACCCTACCTACCCTTGATCTCAAACATTTCTGAGAATGCATTTATGGTATGGCTCCTAACAGGTCAGAGTTCAGTGTATCGAATATGTGAAAATTGAAAGCATTGGAGGACCTTACTGTTGTAGTGCAAGAGGTCCCACCAGTCCCATCTGTAAAGGATATCTTGGGAATTGGAGCTTCTAGTTGTTGAATCACGGGATCCACAGGTAGGAGATGGAAAGTTGTTGACCAAATGTTGCTCTTACCAAGAGATCATAGTGCAATGTATTGAAGGTGCTTAAATTGAAAGCATCGTGGAGGGCCCTATAGTGATAATGTTATTTGTCTTATGTTCAAAGTCTGTCTTGTGCATGGAGGCCTCTAGTTGTGGAATCATCGGGTCCAGAAGTAGGAGATATAAGGTTGTAGGCCCATTGTTGTTCTCGTTCCAATTCCTTCACTCGGAATTTTTGTAAAATCCCAGGGCCTTTATATTTATACAAATAAATTAAAATATGCAATACTAGTTGAATGAGCGGTTGTCTGTGTTACTTTGTTGGCAACATCCTAAACTTAAGTTTTGTAAAATGTTGACATGTAGACAGGTAGGCATTATAGTTATGTCATGCCTGTCATGATTTCTCCATATTCAATTAGAACAGCATTATGCAATGGGAGTGGATGCTGGTTCTACCACTACACATGTTAGTGAATGCTCATCTTTTTACTGGTAATGTTGATATGTTTTTGTACACTTCTTTCAACTCCACTTAAATTGTCCATTTAGTTCGAGTTCCTTACCTTTGAAAAGGTGATGTAATTCAGTGTTATGTAAGATTGTCGTTCTATGATGTATAAGAATATTAGAGTGGAGGCTTTGGTCGTCGGGCATATTGTCTTGAATTTTATGTTTTACTGCATGGAAGCTTTTTGTGTCTGTGTTTAGAGTGAACACTACACTCCTTATCAAGATACACTGGAATGAGAGACATTGCAAATGTTGATGATGGGGGGCTTCTATAAGTATTCACAAGGAGGGAAATCAAATAGGAAGTATATTGAAAATTCTGCCAAGGAAGTGTCTCAGAGAAGAATTTGAGAATCGAAAGGTATGTGTTATCATCTGAAATTGTCCTTGGGGAATTTCTCTCAAGGGGATCAAATGCACTTGGGGAAAGTGCCATCGGCACCTTACAAAGGGCCTCTCACTTTGGGTTAGTGCTTGTTACCCTTAGGGGGGCATCCCTGGTGATACAAAGTGGAAATATTTAACTTCTCCCTGCAAAAACCCTTCAAATCTGCAAACAATTGTTTGCTGTAATCTTTATAGTAGATCAGATTTCTGCTAAAAAAATGCTTTAGGACCAGTATAATCCAAATTTCCACTTAATGGTACAAAGTACCTTTATTGCTTTGATTTTCATTTTTTTAATACTTGCAGGCTTGATTATGACCAATCAACATACTTGTACCTTGAAGCGAACCATGCAACCAGTTTATCTTATGAGGCCCACTCAATCAAAACTCACGTGTAACCAGTGATGCATTCAATCTATTATATGCAATAGCTTCATGTGTTCAACAACCAAAGAAGGCAACTAAACTAAACATGCTACTCTGCATAACTCATAACATGATTGATTACTATCCAGGGACAAGGAAGAAAGTCCAAGGCTCTTATGTGTTGTGCTCTGAAATAGATCCATTTTGTATTGCTCAACTAGGGCAACATAGCTTCTTGAATCTACACAACGATTAGATTCAGAAAGACGCTAAAATAAAATTAGATTGAAAAACCATTACCACATCAACAGATTTTTAATGCTATTTGGAAATAATCGCAGATGCTTTAACCTCCTCACTGAGAAAATTAATGTTCTTCCATTGTAGGCACTCCACATTTTATAGGTACTTAAACATCATCATCCATGTCATCAGATGGATCATCAAGGAAAGACATATCATTAAAAACATGGGGTTCATAAATCTCTGTCAAATCTGAAATCCATACTACGTAGTGTCAACCACTGATGTTCTACATTTGGGTCTTCTTCAACCGCTGATATTTCAAAATCATAGCCATGGTGAGGAAAGGCAATATTTCGTGCTCTAAACTATATGCTTCTTTATATATACGATCAATCAAAAAAGGCTTATCTTCAATAATATTAATATTAGGAATGAATTTCTCAAACATATTCAGTTGATTCACTTTCAATAAATGGAGGAGGATCCATACCATAATCAACATTTTAAATTTCATTACGCAATGAAGAATCTTATTAAGAATTGAAGAGGATACAATGGATTGAGAAGTATTTTCAGAACAATCATGCATCAATAGAAAGCACCTTCCAATAATCTTAGAATTTTGCATGGAAAGTCCATATTGAATCAATATTACCTGCAGGTAATTCTGTATATTGTATCTTAGTGTCTTGCTGCAAGGACATCACAAATAACTTCATCAATACATCTTCATGTTCAATATCAAAATGATTAAAGAATATATCAAAACTTTGAAGATGTCGTTTTATTGAACCAACAAAACCAGGAAACTTCAAAAGGTATTTATGCCTCAACAAAACCATGAATCAGCTGACCAAGAAGATGGAATAAGGTTCAAGGTTTTTGTGTTGTCTTATGAAATAGGTCCATGTATTGCTCAACAAGGTCACCATAGCATTCTGAATCTGCGCAATGATTAGACTGAAAAATACACTTCAAAAAATTCAGATTGAGAAACCATTACCATATCAACGGATCTCTTTTTGGTTTGAAATAACCACAGTTGCTATCACCTCAAATCCATGAATCAGCTGACCAAGCAGATGGAATAAGGTTCAAGGTTCTTGTGTTGTCTTATGAAATAGGTCCTTCATGTATTGCTCAACAAGGTCACCATAACATTCTGAATCTGCACAATGATTAGACTGAAAAATAGACACTTCAAAAAATTCAGATTGAGAAACCATTACCATATCAACGGATCTCTTTTTCGTTTGAAATAACCACAGTTGCTATCACCTCCTTGGCCTTGGAAAGATCTTGCTCGTCAATTGTAAGCATTCCTTCATTGTATAGGTAATTCAACATCAACCATTCAAATGTACAGTGAAAGGAAGACATATTATCAAAAGCATGGTGTTCATAAACCTCTTCGTCAAATTTGAAATCCACTCTACGAAGGGTCAACAATTGATGTTCTAACTTTGGCCTTTTTTCAACCACTAATATTTCAAAATCAGAGCCATCGTTGAGAAAAATGAGCGTTTTGAGGTCTAAATTGTGCCATTTTTCAAAGGCCCATCTTCACTAATTTTTGGAACCTTGAGAACACCTTGATCATCTTTAGTGGATTCACTTTCAACAAACATAAAAGGAGAAGGCATACCATAATCAACATTTTAATCATCACTCTAATGATATTTTTTGAAGATTCGAAAGATATAATAGATTCATAACAATCATCCACAATCCTCCACCAGTCGAAGGACCTTCCAATAAAAAATGAAGTTTGCATGGAAAGCCCATAATGTATCAATACTCCCTGGAGGGAATTGTGTATACCATTTCTTAACATCATGTTGCAAGGACATGACAAACCACTTCATCAACACATCTTCATGTTCAACATCAAATTGTTCAACGTTGAACGAATATATCAAAACCCTAAATATGTTGCTTGATTGAACCAACAAACCATGAACTATGAAACATTGAAAGTTATCTATGCCATTGACTTTCGCTAGGGATGGTTTGTAATTGATTAACGTATCATCAATTCGATTCACCAACAGAAGCTCAATTAATTTATGTGTGGATAAGTTAAACTTTCTAGGTTTATTCCTACTATGAAATCAACAATGATTGTGTATTCACATTGTAAGTAATTGCCAGAAGAACAATCTCACACACAATAAAGCACATAGATTTACATTGGATGAAGAAAGCTATTGTGGGAAAACTCCAACGATAAATGTTTTGTTTGGTGCTTTATTATTTTTGATAAAGGAGATACATGTTGGATTCACAAACTCTCAAACTAGAGATTGTTGTGTATGCTTACTTTTTTATTGAAAAACATGATATGTTTACAAGCCTCGAGATGATTTTGCACAATGTGAATAGGGCCTTTCCTCAATCTCTTCATACTCTCAGTGTTGTGTAGTACCTACACTTTTTGTTTTCTCTCTCTTTCTCTCTCTCTCTCTCTCTCTACGCACACACATGAGATGGTTTTGTATAATGTGGATAGGGCCTTTCCTTAATCTCTTCATACTCTCAGTGTTGTGTAGTTCCTAGCACAATTTGTTGTTTCCTCTCTCTCTCTCTGCATACACACACACACACATTAGGCCTTGGAGATTGAAATTGAGTTTGAATTATAAGGAACATGGTGATAAGATGACTCGCACTCTATCTACAGAAGCAAGTGTTCCATCTTTTGTGTTTTCCCTTATGTTGCTTCCTTTGGGTGTATTTGTCCTTCCACCAAATTCCTTTGAATTGATTGATATTATTTGGTGTGCCAGGTCACACTCCCAACAAGGAATGTTGAGTTCTCATTTACAAGCTATGGGACAATGTAGCTCCATTATGGACATATTGGTGTTCTCTAATGCTCACCCTTTCAGTGCTAGAGGAGCCCCTCTATTCTTGGTAGAGTCCTTGTATTGTGGGATTGTTTGAAGTTTCAACCACGTCCTTTTTTGTTGCTGTTAATGTTTGGTAGCATCAGACAGGTATTTTCACACAGGTATAAGTGTCTAGACGTGTGGAAGTCGTCCAAAGCCTTCTACCTTGAGACTTTACTTTAATTAAATGAATTATTAAAGTAAGGCGCTTTTATTAATTAGTCGAGTTATTTAAGGAAATGCTAGAAGTAATTAACATTTAATCTTAGCCATTGATCTCAACTGAGGTGAGATGTAATCTCAACCATCATTCACTTTGGAGATCAGGGTTAGGTCATAACTCAAGATTATAAAAACAAGGCAAGGGTGAAGGAGAAGACACTTGATATTCTTGAGAGAAAATGACTTTTGCTCATAGAGTTGGATCACGAAGGACCGTGATTCAAGGAGATCTTGGAAAGGTGGAGAAGGACTTCCATCTAGAGATCAGGTCAAGGAGAAGAGAGAATAGAGCGAGTCGCAAGTGGGTTTCAACAGAGAAAAACCACATGAAAGGGTTGAGCTGTATGAAGTTTGTTGTACAATCCTTGAGGTTGTGTATGCAGGTTTCAGTGGAGACATGCACATATACGGGGGTTTGCTTAAGGAAAGGTGCATACACCTAAAAAAGTGTGCCAGATCTGGGCCATACAACAGAGCATACTTTACTAGGTTTGTTTGTAGTTGTATTTATCTCAGTGGGTCACTATCCTTGTTACGGGATCCCTAATTTTATCATAATAAAAATATCATAGTACTGGTTTTCCCAGGGGTATCTACCCAAAAATATTGGTGTTTATGTGTGCATGATTTGGTTTCAAGTATTGTTCTTGCTATCTTTAGAGTTGAATTTTCCACCAGAGTAATTTTGTTTTGTGAGTTGCTAATCTGATTTACAGTAAGTAAATCACTAAATAACGAGATACTTAGGTGCCATAATAAGGATTTCAACATGGTATCGGAGTGGATGCTCTAAAATGATGCCATATCTCAGATCCATAGCAGTTGATAGCAGATCTATCCGATCTGCATGAGATCTCAGCAGATCCATAACCAACAGGTGGAAATTGAAGGACAAATTTCAGGGAAACAATCACACTGATGTAGAACTAGGGTTTTGTAGTTTTACAAAGTTGTACGTAGCTTGCAGAAGGAACAGACACATACATACCTGAGTTTCTTTGGAGACAATTACAATTACGTGGGTTGCAATAAGCACATGCGCGTACATATGCGGGTCTCAATTAGGGAAGTCCCGTACCTACATTGGTTTAAGTGGTGATAGATACATACAAGTTCGTACAGGGGCAGTTTCGACAATAGGTTATTTCCAGGGCAGTTTGTTAGGTCTAAGGAATGACATCAACAACTCTGAGAGTTGAAGATAGATTGGATGGAGCATCCGACTTCCTGTCTTGGGAAGCAAGAGCGAGAGCGACTTTGGTGTTGAAGGAGTATGACCTTTGGGAGTTAGTGGACAAAGTAGTTACTCCATCGACAAATTCGACAACTTTGGTAAGTCACGAGAAGAAGGAGATCAAAGCTGAGAGTTTTATCTTAGATTCAGTGAAGGATCATCTAATTCCTCACTTATCCAAGAAAGAGACAACCAAATAGATGTTTGATGCCTTGGTAGGTTTATTCCATAACACTAACATGAATAGGAAGATGGTCTTAAGAAACAAACTCAAATCAAAGCAGATGTCTAGATCTGACAATGTTACCAAATATTTCATGAGGATCACTCAGGTATGTGATCAACTTGCACTCATAGGGGGRAAAACGAATGACATAGAGCTCATGAATGTGGCATTGAATAATCTTCCCAATTTTTAGGAACCATTTTTTCAAAGGAGTCTGCGCCCATGAACATATGCCAAATTGGCATAGACTCTCGAATGATTGCATCCAATAAGAGACTCAGGAGGAGTTCAAGAGMAATAAGGAGGAAAGTAGTGATGASAACTTGGCTTTTGTCAATAAGACAATGAAGGGAAAATGAAATAGTTTTCACAAGAAGGGTTACAGTAATGGAGGATCATCGCAGCTAGAGAAGAAGAAGGACTTGAGTAAAATCAAGTGTTTCTTGTGTCATAAGAATGGAAATTTTGCATCTCAGTGTCCAGAGAAGATGAAGGGCAAAGGAAAGATAYTGATAGAAACATTAGTAGTGACACAACTACATGAGTTTGCAACGAAGTTTGAGAATGATTTCTCATTAGTTTCTTGCCTTTCTACCAGCACACCTACTAGGAGTTCTTGGTTCTTGGACAGTGGTGCATCTCRTCATATGAMAAAAGCATGGGAGCTATTTAGTAGTTTGATGAAGAGGGAGTCAGATGTTCATGTGGAGCTTGGGGATTATGCCAAGTATGTAGTGAAGGGAGAGGGAACAATTACATTCCATTTTGATTCAGGAGGTTCGTTGGATGTCCGTGATGTGCTTTACATACTAGGACCAAAGAACAATTTTCTCTCTGTCTTAGCTATGGAGGAGAGGGATTTTTCCATTACTTTTCAGAGAGGGCAAGTACGCATACATTTAGAGAAAGCTATCCCAGAGACAACAATGGTCGTTTGGGTTAGAGAGGGCACTTTATACAGGTTGCAGGGAAAGCCTGTTTAGGATTTGGTACATGACAAAGACAACCTATGTGAGCTATGGCACATGAGGTTGGGACACCTACACTATAGAGCATTGCTGATTCCGAGGGGGATTGTTACATGTCTTCTAGAGTTCAATATTGAGCAGCAGGGAGTGTGCACTTGGAAAGAATGCCAAGACTGCTTTTCCAAGCAGCGAGAGTAGGTCCAAAAGGATCTTGGATCTTACCCATTTAGATGTGAGTGGGTCGATGTTAGTAGCATCAGTGCAGGGATCATCATACTATGTGATGTTCATTGATGACTTTTGCAAGAAAACTTGGATCTTCTTTATGAAGACCAAGGATGAGGTTTTCATTCGATTTCAAGAGTTTAGATATCAGGTGGAGAACCATATAGGGAAGACGATAAAGGTCTTAAGGTCTGATAATGGGGGAGAGTACACCTCCAATGAATTCAAGAATTTTTGCAAGGAGGCAGGGATCAAGAGGGAGCCGAAAGTCTCATATGACCCTCAACAAAATGGGGTTGCAGAGAGAAAGAATTGGTCCATCATCATTTTTTCCAGGGCTATGATACAAGACTAGGAGTTGCCTATGTTTCTTTGGGAAGAGGTGTGTAACACGACAATATATGTGCATAACATGAGTCCTCATAGGATATTAAGGGACAAGACTCTAGAGGAGGCATTCTCATGGGTGAAGCCAGAGATAAGACATTTGAGGATTTTTGGTTGTCTAATTTACATCCATGTGTTGTGGAGAAGAGGATGAAGCTGGAGCCTTCATGACAAAAGGGTATACATGTGGGGTACTATGAAACCTCAAATGCTTATAATATCTTCATTCTAACGTAGAGGAAGACAATTGTGAGAAGAGATGTTGGATTCGAGGATAACTTGACATTTAGGAGATCTCAAGAGTCATCAATAGTGACAGAGGATGAGGAGTAGTAGGATTTGAAGAATAAGTAGCAGTTGGAAACTCAACAGGGGAGGAGGAGTTAGCCCCTTCCAGTCTTATCAGGAGATCCAGGTGGCTATTGCAGACATTGAGGGATGCTAGTAAGGCTCCTAGGAGTGTGGTCAGATAACGCAGGCCTCCAAGAAAGTTTCTGAACTATATGCCACTTATGAGTGGCATCATGGATGTTGAGCCTTCCATTTTTGAAGAAGCATCAGATCAACAAGTATGACGGGATTCCATGGTAGAGGAGTATAACTCTATTATGAGGAATGATGTTTGGGACATAGCACTGAGACCTGAGGGGAAGTCAGTTGTGAGTTCCAGGTGGCTCTACAAGATCAAGCATGCTATAGATGGTAACAATGAGAAGTTCAAGGCGAGGTTTGTGGCGAGAGGGTTCTCCAAGAAAGAGGGAGTGGACTACAAGGAGACATTTGGTCCAATTGCCAGGTATGCTTCTATTCAAGCTGTTATTTCTATTGCCTCTGTTATGAGGTGGAGGATACATTAGATGGATGTGAAAAAAACTTTCCTCAACCATATCATTGAGGATGAAGTATATATAGAGAAACCTCAAGGATTTGAGGTACATGGGAGAGAGTCTCATGTGTGTAGGCTTAAGAAAGCCTTGTACGGACTCAAATAGGAACCAAAGGCATGGTATTCCAGGATTGGTGGATACTTGCATAGTATGGGATTTACCAAGAGTGAGAGAGATACTAACTTGTACTTCATACTTCTTGGGTATGATCCACTCATCTTGGTTTTGTACGTGGATGATTTGTTTCTCACAGGTGCAGAGAAGATTATTGTAGGGTGCAAAGCAGATTTAGCTATAGAGTTCGAGATGAAGGACATTGGCTTAATGCATTATTTCTTGGGGTTAGAGGTTGGCAAGTTTCGAGAGAGATCTTCCTTGGTCAAGGGAAGTACACAATTGAGATCTTGAGGAGATTCAAGATGTAGGATTGTAGACCAATGTATACACCTATGGTTACCAATCTGAAGAAGGTTATCACTTCAGATTCAGAGTTGGTGGATCCTAGGATATATCACAACTGATAGTGTCCTTGATGAATTTAATCAACACCAGGACAAATATATGTTTTACTATGAACATTTTGAGTCAATTCATGGTGGAGTCGAGGCAAGTTCATTGGGTAGTAGCAAAGCATGTGCTCAGTGACTTGAGAGGTATAGTGGAGTATGGATTGAGGTATCTTGGAAGAGATGGAGTGGAGTTGCAGGGATATATAGATTCAGATTGGGGAGGGAGTGCAGTAGATAGAAATAACACCTCTGGTTGCTGATTTAGCTTGGGATCAACAATGATTACTTGGTTTAGCAAGAAGCATATTTCTGCAACACTCAGTTCATCAGAGGTAGCGTATATGGCAACAAGTATGGCTAGCTATGAAACCATTTAACTTTTCAAATTGATTACAGATTTATTTGATAAGAGTTAGAGCCTACAGTGATATACTGCAATAATCAAAGTTGTATCAAACTCTCGGAGAATCCAATATTCCATGACATGTCGAAGCATATAGAGATCATATATCACTTCATTCGAGATAGGATCCAGAAGTGAGAAATAAAGGTTCAATATATTTCCACAAATTAGCAGGTTGCAGATATTTTGACCAAACCATTGGTTAAAGGGAATTTTGTGTTCTTCAGAGAAAAACTTGGAGTGGTGTAGAATACTTTCCTCGCTAAGAGGGAGTGTTGATGTTTGGTAGCATCGAACATATATTTTCGAAAAGGTCTAAGTGTCTAGACGTGTGGAAGTCATCCAAATCCTTCTACCTTGAGACTTTAATTAAATGAATTATTAAAGTAAAGTGCTTTTATTAATTAGTTTAGTTATTTAAAGAAATGCTAAAAGTAGTTAGCATTTAATCTTAGCCATTGATATCAAGTGAGGTGAGAAGTAATCTCAACCATCAATCATTTTGGAGATTATGGTTAGGTCATAACTCAAGATTATAAAAACAATGCAAGGGTGAAGGAGAAAACACTTGATATTCTTGAGAGTAGAGAAGGACTTTTGCTCAGAGGGTTGGATCAGGAAGGACTGTGATTCAATGAGATCTTGGATAGGTGGATAAGAAATTCCATCTAGAAATCAGGTCAAATAGAAGAGAGAATAGAGGCCCACAAGTGGGTTTCAACAAAACGAAGCCATAGGAAAGGGTCGAGCCATATAGAGTTTTCCGTACAGTCCTTGAGGTCATGTACATAGGTTTTAGTGGAGACAGACACATATACACGTCTTTTCTAAAGGAAAGACATGTACACCTTGAAAAGTGTTCCAAATATGGGCCATACAACAGAGCAGAGTTTTATAGGTTTGTCTGCAGTTGTATTTGTCATAATGGGCCATTATCCCTGTTACAAGAGCCTTGATTTTATCATAATAAAATAATCTTAGTACTGGGTTTCCCTATGGGGTTTTTTCTAAGGGTATCTACCCAAACATATTGGTGTCCATGTGTGCATGATTTGGTTCCAGTATTGCTTCTGCTATCTTTAATTGAGTTGAATATTCCAACAATGTATTTTTGTTTTGCGAGATGCTAATTTGATTTGCAACAAGGAAATCACTATATAACAAAATACCTAGGTTCCAGAGTAAGGATTTCAATAGTTGCATGCAAATCCTTTTATTACCTCACCTTATTGGTTCGATTTTCTTGGGAAGGCTAAGAGACACCAAGAATGCGTTATGGACCATTGCAACTGTCTTGTCTAGGGAGATTTGTGGACATGGAAGTTGAGGTGTTCATTACACAACCGGTCCTGTATTGCAAGTTTTTTGTTAGGATATTTAGACACTCAAGATTTAGTTACGATCAACTTGGTCTAATATGTTTTTTGGTAAAGTGTGTTTTTCTAGTGTTCATCGTAATTATATAAGTTGACTATCACAATTATGTTCTAGACATAAAGTGATATGATGGTCCATCTTATCCTCAATACTAATGACTATATTGATTTGTGACTTAACACTCGATTGGTCCATGATCTCTATTTAAAGAACAGAGGGTCATTGGCTGATGATCGATTGTGAGAAACTTAGATGTAAATTATTTTCTTTTTGCATTAATATATCGCCTCAAGTAGTTGCGTTGGTTGGGGCGGTAGATTGTTTTTGTCTTTGAGGGTTTTAACCATGTAATACATTGATGTACCGATCTTTCATTTGTCTATGTGAGTGGTTTCCTTGTGTTTGACTTGTGTGGATTTACCTCGTTTATTGAACATGGTATTGTAGCATCTATGAAAACACGCTCCTATTGTTGATCGAGATCAAGAACCTCTATCATTGCATGCATTAAAGATATTTTGGATTTTATTGTTTATGAGCATTTTTGGGCCAAGAGAACCATTTCAATATGTCTTGAGTGTTGTTTTTAGTTGGAAATCCTTTTCGTTTCATTGGAAAAGTTTTTTGTTTGCCCAATATACGACCATTTTTATTAGCTTCGAAGGTACTGCAATTTCATTACATTGTTTTAAATCTCTTTCATTATGTTTTAATATTTCAGTTTGTTTTTTCTATATTTATTTCTGGTTTGCTCAATTTCTTGTCTACTTATGCTCTTTGTTACGTGCCTTTTGCAATATCGGTAAATCATAAATAGAGAGGAAATTGTTTTCTTTTCTGTGTATGCTGTTTTCCCTATGCTTTTTGCAATCTCGACAAATCAGAAACATAGAGAATTTTCATTTTCTGAGTAGATTAATTGAGATTTAACTATGCGTTTATAAAGTTTTTAATTTGTTTTTTCAAAAAATTTGTTTGTCTCTTATTTTTTTTACCGGTTATGTTGAAGCTTTTTGTAGGAAAAAACAAGGGTTTTGGGRGTAATGTTAGCTTTTTAGCTCGGAAGGTACTCTGCATGTGTGTCTTGTATGCGGAAGTTACCTTGTACCTACACTACTAGACACTTGACTTTGTAATGGGTTTTTATAAAGTTGTGATAAAGTGGTTCTTTTATTAAAATGACTTTTAAATAAAGTGTACCTTCTAATATTAAAGTGACTTTATTTCATAAAGTGCACTTATGTTATAAAGTGAAAATGTACTTTAATATTTTAAGTAATTTATTTTGGAGGGAATGAATCATGACCCTTGATCTTGTAAAGGCAAGATTAGATCTTGGCCATTAGAGCTAGGGTTGGAGAAGGTGAAGGGTCACTTTCAGATTATAAGAGAATGCATTGGGTCGTGTCCAAGACACAAGATAAAGAGATTGAGAGAGGTTTTCGAGTAGGATTAAGAGAGGGAAATTAAGGCAACAAAGAGGGCACATTTCCCAAGAGATATTGGGCACAAATCCCAAGGGATCATTTCTATTTGAGTGTTGGGCTATTTTTCTGCTGTTGGAGGCTGTACTGTACGGATCCGTACAACAAGGGGAAGAGGGAACAAAAATCGAGGTAGGCTTTGGCACAACTTTTGAGGATGTTCTGAGTGTTTTTCTTGCTGCTGGGCCATACAGGATAGTCCGTACAACATAATGTTGGAACACTTTTCAAGGTGCAGTTTTTCTAGGCAGGCTGTACAACA
>JASDQU010241029.1:194983-213214 GCA_032191745.1 Picea mariana
AGAAATTATAGCTAAAATGGTAAGATGACCTGTAAATAACATACCTTAGAACACATCAACAAAAGACTTCATCCTCCCTTGAAATTCGGCCTTCTTTACTTCAGATTTCCTCTGAAATTCGACTTATATCTCCTTGTTCATTAACAAACTTGTGTGTGTTGAAAAAT
This sequence comes from Picea mariana, assembly GCA_032191745.1. NCBI lineage: Eukaryota > Viridiplantae > Streptophyta > Pinopsida > Pinales > Pinaceae > Picea > Picea mariana. Next base: position 195,151 of record JASDQU010241029.1, read on the forward strand.
GAATGTTTAATGAGATTTATTTTTACTCTTTATGTCACTTCCTTTTAACATTAGGGCTGACCTGACAACTTTCTTATTTTGAAATTCTTTTCTTTAATTATCTTTAGGGTCGTCCTGTACTTCCTTCTTCAATTCACTTTGTCATCTTCAAAAATTCAATTCTCCTCAAACATGAGGATCCATGTGACGTGCCACCTACCACCAGAAAAAACATGATGTATACTATCCATCCATGGGTGTTGTATCTGCATGTGCATTGTCCTTCACGTCCAAATACCTTCATCAATCTTGGGTTCCAAAACCAATGACTAGGGTTGACATCAATGACAACAACCAATCTTCCAACAATATCCCCCGTTGTCATTGATGGCGACACTCATGCTCCCCCTGTCATCACGATCCCAATTTCTCTCCCCCTTTGACATCAATGGAAAAGGGTGGGGTTTATCCCCGTGAGAATGGCATAAGGAGACCTTCTTCTTTGGGGCTGCTCCCCCTAAACATGTGGCACTCAATAATACTTCATCCTTATATTTGGTCTTTGGGACTTTTTCTTCCTTGGAATCCTTTTGTGTGGCTTCTTTCTTCTCTCTCTTCTTCATATCTAGGATGTATATGTTGTTCGGTCTTCTTGTTGCAGTTGCAACCAATCTTCCTGAGTTATTTTCTCTGATTTTACATTTTCGGGAGTCAAACGTAAGAGTGTATCCTTAATCACATATTTTGCTAACGCTGAGGAGATTATGCTTCAGATATTCAACCAATGGGACTTTTCCTGCGTTGACATTTTCACTTCCAATCTTTACAGTTCCTTTTCCAAGTATTTTGGTAGATGAGTCATCTCCAAATGCAACATTTCCACCCTTTTTCTTCAATATGACAAATTTTCTTTGATCTCCGGTTATATGAGATGAGCACCCATTGTCTATTAACCATTCATCTTCTTCTTTTCATTATTTAGCGACCAATGCTATTCAACAATTTTCATTGTGTGGAATTTCTTTCATTTTCCACGTTGTAGTTGGTATAGGGACATTTGGCATACGATTATCTTCCTTCATCTCTGAGCTACAATATCGTGCTTTGTGACTAAGATTATTGCACTTGTAACATACAATATTTTGATCCATTAATGGGTCAAAAGGATTATAATTTATGTTGACAGGTACATGAACATTTCCATATATACTATTTGCACCATTCATGTAGCTTGCGTAGTTATTCCTTTCATTGATTCTACAATTGATTTCCTTGTGTCCAAAATTTCCACAAGTATAACAATGTCCAAGAAAGAAATTTTGATACCTGGTAGTAAGTGATCTTCTTTGTGGTGTGGTCCATTTGCGTTCACGATCTATTCTTTTGTAGTTTCCTTCATAATGATTGCTTTCATACCTGATGGGAGAGGATCTTCTTGATGTCTCATTCCTTCTGAATTATAGTCTTCTATCTTCTTGTTCAACTTGTTCTGGAGTGTTGGTTTCATCATTTTCATCTTCCTTCTCTTATTTTGTTGTCTTCAAACTTTCATTGTATCCTAGTCCTCTCTTGTCATTTGGAGATCTTTGACTGCTAAGGATCTCATCCAATTTTTTAGTTCTTTTTTCGAACTTTTCCAACTTTTCTATTGTCAATAGTAGCTCCCCTTTTGTGTGATCCAATTATGCTTTCAATTTCTCACAATATTCTAATTGTTCCTTCAAGCTATCAATGGTCTTTTCAAGATTGTAATTCTCTTCTTCACAACTACTCAATTCACCTTTTAGTATTATGTTTGTGTTTCTAAGCTTGCTATTTTCAGTTTCAACATGCTTCATTTTTTCAAGATTCTCATCTTTGTGTTCACTCTCAGCATTGTCTTTGTATCCCCAAAAGGAATCAAGGTTGGTTTCTTCATTTGAATCTTCTTAAGAAATGATTTCTTATTCTTTATAACTCTTGTGATCATCATAATCGGTTTCTTGGGTTATGAAGAGGACTTGTCCTCCGTCATTATCTTCTTCATCACTCTCATCTGAGGAGATTTCATCATCCTTGGAGTAGAAGCTCTTTTTATTGTTGAGACTTCTCTTTTTATAGTAGCAGTTTTCAACAATATGTCCTATTCTACCACAGTGTAGCAGTTTTTATAGTAGGAGACTTACCTTTGTATATTCCACTTACCTTCTGGAACCTTCTTACGAAATTTGATATTTCTTCATCAAGGTTGTTATCCTTGTCTTTTGTCTTCTTTATGGATTTAAAGGCTGCTTCATTTTTTGGCTGGTCACTTTCTATACTTGTTCTCATTTCATATGCTATAAGAGACCCATGTAATTCATCCATTTTCATTTTGGTCAAGTCCCTAGTTTCATAAATGGAGGAAAACTTAGCATCATACTTCAAGAGAAGTGATCTCAACACTTTTTGTAAAACCAAGGATTCATTGAGATCTTTACCTAATCCTCTGATAGCATTAACAACTTCATCAACTCTAAGAAAATAGGTTGCAATATCTTCCTTTTCATCCATCTTCAAATTTTCAAATTCTACTCTATGTCATTGAAGCTTGACCTGCTTAACTTTTGGATCACCTTAATAGATACTCTTGAGTTTGTCCCATACCTATTTAGCAGTGTTGTATCCCATCACTTTACTAGCAATGGTTGGTGCCAATGCTCCTAGAATAACATGTCTAGATTTTGAATTACAACTCATAAGATTCTTCTCTTTTGGATCGGTTGGAGCATTATTTGGGATTACATAGTCATTTACAACTGAGTACCAAATGTCTACTCCCAAAGATGCTAGGTAATTTTTCACTCTATAACTCCAGTATGCATAATTTCTTCCATCAAATCTTTGAATCCTATTTGAAATGTGCTCATGGTCATCCATCTCTGCTCAAGATTTTCCTTCCAGTGGTTAAATTGTTCTTAAGGTAGCCTGCTCTGATACCAATTGTTGATACTGAGAGGGTGGTGAATCAATATCAAGTACAATTTGAAAACTTTTTCAACTTATACTTCAACCAGATTATATATTCAATTATATCCAATGAGAAATGAACAATAGTAGAAGAGTTACACCAATACACCACAATACACCATGCACAATATATGAGAAATAATCAATCGTTATTGTTCAAGGGAAGTAATAACTTCCAAGGTAGCTACAACTTCCAAATATAAAGGGAGGGATAAACCTCCAAAAGGAAGATACAATCCTCCAATATCAAGAGAGGTTTGACCTCTCCATCCTTGCCCCTTCCTTCCACCCAAGAATATATGAGAGACAATAAAACTTTACATTAAATTATTACCATCAACCAACCATCACATAGAACCTAATAATGCTTCATGAGACTTCTTCAACTTCTGCAATTCTTCACTTCTTGGAATACTCTGATCCTATAGATAATATTACTCAATGTATTCTCTGAAAGTCCTCCAAGTTTCTCTCCTTGAATCCTCCTAGAAAAAGGAGTTATAGATAAAATGGTAGACCTTATTCAATTATGGTTTATTCAGGAGAGCGAACTTGTACAGAATGCCCCGCGCTCAATATTTAACATAATATTATGAAATTCATACACATGAAACTATAGCCCGTAATATTTCCAATTCAATTGGTCTCACTTCATTTGGATTCTCTATGAAGACGTTATGATTGTTTTAGCTGGAACACATGTTTATGACTAGCTTCAGGACTAGTCAAAAACCCTATCTTTCATAGCATGTATCTGCAAAATTATAGCAAATAAAGAGATGAAATTTTTACCACAGGTACCTAGATATGTCTTCTCAATAGCATACCAATTTCAGCATATGAGTCATTCTAGAAAAAAATTTATAGCTAAAATGGTAAGATGACCTGTAAATAACATACCTTAGAACACATCACCAAAAGACTTCATCCTCCCTTGAAATTCGGCCTTCTTTACTTCAGATTTCCTTTGAAATTCGACTTATATCTCCTTGTTCATTAAAAAACTTATGTGTGTTGAAAAATGAATGTTTAATGAGATTTATTTATACCCTTTACGTCACTTCCTTTTAACATTAGGGTTGGCCTCACACTTTCTTATTTTGTAATTATTTTCTTTAATTATCTTTAGGGTCGACCTGTACTTCCTTCTTCAATTCAGTTTGTCATCTTCAAAAATTCATTTATCCTCAAACATGAGGATCCACGTGACGTGCCACCTACCACCAGAAACAACATGATGTATGTTATCCATCCATGGGTGTTGTATCTGCATGTGCACTGTCCTTCATGTCCAAATACCTTCATCAATATTGGGGTCCAAAACCAATGACTAGGGTTGATATCAATGACAACAACCAATCTTCCGACAATTATACTACATGAGATTATATTGTGGCTACACGGTATTGTACTGTGGCACAGTGTTATATGGGGTTGGTACTTAGTTAAACTATGGTGCAGCTTGCCCTGTCATCATTTCTCCCTACACCTTATTGGTGTCTGATGTTCTTACCCTCATCAGCTCCATTGTCCTGCAATCTTTGTCGTCATGGCCCACTGACTTGCAAAAGTTTCAATATGAACTCTTAGGCATTGTCTAGTATTTCTTCATTATTGGACAATGATATGGATCATTCCCTTGTGTCTTACATATCTCACACCATAGTCCTCCTATCGAAAAAGGGTTTGGAAGCTCTGTTGCCATGTACTACGTGAATGTTGGACACTCGTCCTTGTGATGTCCTTCTGTCCTACATGTGGTACACCAAACAATGTCTCTTTTTTCCTTACTCCTTTTCTGGTTCAGTTGAAATGTTAAATTCTTCAGATCCTCCTTCATCTCCTCTATTGTTGGATCTGTCTTCTAATATTGGTTCTCTTCTAGTTGTAAGGTTGCCTGCAGAGCCTCTTCCTGAGTTTGAAACTTCTGTTGTCTCAAAGGTTATTTCAGGTGTGGTAGTATGGAATTAACAAATAGATGTCTATGTTGCATATATGTCATGACATACTTCAGCTTTCCATTCAATCATTTGAATCTCTGGTCTATCTCCCAGAAAGATTCCCCCATTTTATGTCTGATCTATATCATCTTATTCATGTATTGATCCTCTGAGCTAGGCTTTTGGAATTCATTTATCGAAAACTTCTTGATATTCACAATCGTTTTGGTTGTTCCTAGTGGATTGTTTTCAACTAAGCTCATGTACCAATCTAGTGTGCGGTCTCTTAGTGTGATAGCTAACTGCGCAAGTTTTGTATCCTCATCTGTGATCTGCTTTGCTTCCCAGATATTTTAACAAATGAACAAGTGCTTCTTAGGTTCCTTCGATGCCTCTCCCTTGAATTCTGGTAACCTGATGGTGGGATCATGTCTTTCCATCCTGAATGATGAACTACTACCTCCGCACAATGTAGATACTTGACTAATGCTTCCTAAACTAGCTCCCCCAGTTGTTGCTCCCTGTGTAGATGTACTTCCTGCTATGTTTCTTCCACTGAAATTCGATTGTCTAAACGGTGGTGTTCTTTTTGGCATCTTAGTTGCACATGGGTTTATGGGTTCCACACTGACACCGATATGGATAGGAGTTCTTCCTTCGGTTCCTGCCCTTGAGCCAATTGCATTCCTTTCATATGTTGTGTGCAATATTCCCTCAATATTCTCCACAACCCAAATATCCTCTACCTCTTCTTCATCATTTTCCAAGCCTTCCCTCACGGCTATGGCTCTCTTATTATTGTTCATCTTGTATTGGTAGGGTGCTCCACTGTGTGTTCTTCCAACTGTTGCCATAATTTGCTTGATTTGCTCTTCCTCCATCATGATTGGATCCAAGGCCTCTTCCTTATTTCCTTAATCCATCACTTCTTCCATTTCTCTGTCTCTTATCAGTGCTTCCCCCCTTCCCCCATGTATGCAGGGAAGTTTAGTTGGTTGATGCCATTGTCATTAACCCTTTGTTATAAAGTAAAATATTGATGGAAGTGTATATCGATATGATATACCTACCTCAAGGTCCCTTCAGGAACTCTTGCTCTGTTGTGCTGTAAGACTTCGCAGTATCTACTGCAAATTTTGGGATAAATCCTACAACAATGTTGCCTAACCAGAAATCAGCTGCACGTGTAAATTTATTATCAACTTGTTGTAACTGCGCGATATCCACATAATTCCACTCTAGATTTCTAATCTTATTTGTAGGGTGGTTGTATTTCAACCTCAATATCCACTCCTGCAACACATGCGGGAAATCACAAAAAAATACTTCATGTAAGTCGCTAAATACATACTTGTCCAAATATTTGTTCGGTGTTAACTTCGGTTTTTTGTTATCTTTCTGCGCAAATTCCAACTCCTTTGTTTTCAACCAGCTCTCGATCTCTGCCTTCATTGGGTTCCATGATCTAAACATCCCCTTTTATATTTTCATTATTTTAATTTTTCCTCACCCGATCTGACATTATTTTTTCGATTCTTCAGCAGATCTCATTCACTCAATCCCATTCTGTGCCAGCTGGCAATGGAACCATTTTTTGGTTTGCTTCCCTCTTGCTACCTTTCTTGTGCTGACCCAGGTTCAGGCCTACTATGGTTTCCAACAAAACCCTTTTAAAACTATCGGCCCCTCTGGTAAACCAGAAGGCAATGCAGTACATTGAGTGCACTGCGCAGTCTCACCCAAGATAGTTCTATTAGTGGTTGTAATTCTCAAGTGCTTGCATCCTAGGAATGAGCTGGGATCTGGGACTAAACTATGTGATCTTCATTTGTTACTTAACATTCCAATTATATTGAATACCCTGTCATTATTACTCATGCATGTAAAATAGTAGATCTAACTAGTCATTCACGCATTTGTCTAACATCTAATCATTGACAGTAAAGGAAATAAACAATATTCAATCACATAACACATGATCTGTTGTGGTTCACCCCTCCTAGGATACGTCCAAAAATATTTGTATGCACTTCTCTTTTATTATGGTGTTTCCAAAACTACAGCGCCACGAGCATTACAATTCTCCATCTAACAGGTTGATATCTACAATGAGGCGGAGTATATCACACCAGGCTCCTCAGCCTATGATTTAAACTTCAATATCTACCCTATTTCCTCTCCTCATCTCAACATCTTACAACACAGTTCATATTTTTAGTCCTTCTACCTTCGAACAACATAGTAACAATGAACAAGAAAAAACCCAACCCCAAAAAACGAACCCCTCCGAACAATGACGAAACTTCGAACAACAATGAACAACCCTAACCTAGACCTCCTAGGTACCTACTTATGCATGTTTTTGGCTTACCATCCATTTCATTATCTTACCAAAAACCCTAACTCTACCATGGCTAGGTCTTCTTGCATGCATTCCTCGCATGATTTCCTCTTCTACATGCATGTCTTTCTTGCACATGTTGCTTTTCCTGCATGTGTTTCTTCTTTCCATGTGTTTCTTTTACTGCCAGCTGTATTTCTCCCACGTCATGATTTTCTCCTGAATTGGGCATGTGCCTAAAATTGGGTGTGACCTTTTGTATACTAGTGTATCCTAGTGTATATACATATTTTCCTTTGTGTCATCGATTCACTTATCAAGTTTTCCCTTGGTTGGAAGATGTGAATGGAGTCTTCAATTTACTTAAGATTCACAGATGATGTCAGTCGTCATACGTGGAACATGGCTTCCGTCGCTTGGGTCATTTACTCACCCGAGGGCCAACTGGTGTCTTCAGGTGCCGTTCATCTGGAACTATCAATGAATAATGTGGCTAAGTATAACGCCATTATAGAGCTATTACACGACGTCATTTCACATGGTGTTCAGTCTTTAGAGGTTCTCTTGGACTCCCAGTTAGTCGTATGTCAGTTGAACGACAATTATCGTGTGTGAGATCCTACTCTACTCCGATGATTCCTGCGGGTACGAATTTTGGAACAATACTTTGATTTTCTTACTTATAATCACATACCTAGAAGTTCTAATCATGTATCTGATGCATATACTAATTATATTTTAGAGTGGAATTTCTCACATAACTAAGAAAAGAAAACATTTACACATTGTAACATATATAAGTAAATCCAAAGACTAAATTTTTTTATATTTTATCCTTTCGAGTTCAAAAAATATGGTGTCATAGTACAAAATGGGGCTCACACCCTCAAAATACATATATGGTTGGTATATAATATGAACATGGAATATACGCCTGTGGCATCATATGTGTATCATGATAGCACACTACGACATTTGTGAGACATCGGAAGAGTCGCACCCACGCATGGGGTACACCCACCACCTGTTGTTGCATCACCTCTGGCAGATTCTCCACTTGAACCATAAGAATCTTGTGTGTCAATCGAGACAAGTTCCCCTGCACATTATGAAACACTCTCTCCACATCTCCTCCCATGTGTTCATCTCCTCGACCCCTCCGCCGATGTCATGGGAATCCCTCTGGCCTTCACAGACCTACATCTGCATAATAAAGAAATTGTTAATACTTGATACCATACAAAATTATTTGTGTTTTTTATTTTTATTGAAAAACACAAAAAAAATGAAATATATAAAAAACATTTCTTATCAATATCACCGTAGGCGGAACCTGGTGGAAAAGGCATGTTTGGATCCCCTTTGTAGTCAATCCCTCCGTAAGGCTAGTCGTCAATGGTTATGACCTATCGACACCACCAAAAAAATAACTCATCAATGTATGGGGTTGCATCCTACCACCTCGTAGACCCATCATCACGTCAATCCACCGCGACATGGTTGGATCCCACTGTCCATGTGGAGTAATCTCTACTCTAGGGCTGACGCATGGAACCCTCTCAAAGGAAAAAATACAAAGAATGGATGCAAATATGAAATTTCTCATTTTCCCTTGTTTGTAATCCATCAACTAGATTTTCATGTTAGCCAATAGTGAGGTACACCAGTCATAAACAGTGGGTCTTAAACACTCCAGCACATAGAACATGAGTGGCCTTGATGCTTGGTGCAATGAGACTGACCCCAAAATCTTTGTGAGTACAAGCATGACAATCTTTAAGCTCAAGTTCTTGATCACCCTAATTGGGAGTTGGCTCCCTACTTTATCTGTTCTTGCAACATAGTGGGTGGAAATGTACTCCTCCATAGTCTTACCACCCCCATCCCCTCAGGCCTTGAGATTCACTACCTCACCTTGGCGAGACAATATTGTGATGAAGTATATATCTTCCACTTCAATCCTCAATGGTTTCCTATCGAGGTTGAAGGACTCTATCTCCGGATCCCAATAGTTTACTAGCAACTGGAGTAACCTAACTTGAGCCCCCATTCCCTTGAGAGCCCAAAATTTATGAATTACACATATTTTTAAAGCTTGGTGTTCCCTTGCATCCCTTCCCACTGTTGCATATATCTATTCATGCTCCCTCTCCCTCCATTCAATCACCATCCTGTAAAGGAGAAACCATTTTTTGAGTTGAAAGGTAAAACCTTTCAAAAATGTTGTTCACGAACTTGTACACAAGATAACTTGGTAATAGTCGTGTATAGGGATGCATATACATGGGAAGGCTTTGCTTTTCCTGCGTATATGGGGATGTATATGCGACCCTATGAACTGTCACAAGTGTATGCCCTAATTTCCATATTATGCCCTCTAATACTAAAACAATGGGGCCTAAAATTGAAATTTAAACCATTGAAATTGAATTAGAGGGGATGGGAACTTGTTCCAGATAGTTCTTGATTCCATTGATCATAGCTACCACAATCGACACTTGAATATCATGGGGAAAATGGCCTAAAATGCACTATGTGGGTGAAAAAACTCAAATGGTATGGTAAAATTGTCTATTTTTACTATTAGTAGAATTTTTTTACCCACTTCCTATAGTTTGTGTTAATTTTTTACCTTATGGACTAATACTGCAGTGGAAAGACTTGGTTTTTGGTGGTTTTGTCCAGGATTATTTTTTTCGGTTTCTGGCGTTATACCACTCGTTCATGCCTTTGGAAGGTATTTTCTTTCATTAGCATATAGGATAGGTTGTCACTCTATTTTTCACTCTTCAATCATCCTATGACCTGATCCATAAACCCTAGGTACGAACCCATTTATTAGTGACACAAAAATTTCTTACTGCTACTAGAAATGTCGTTATTAAGTGGTAGAGGCTTACCAAACATGGGTGCCCTAGTTAGAACCATTATGCCATATGGTTCCCATGTAGAAATTATTCCATAAGACCGGGAGTTCCTTATAGTTCCAATATGACTTTATGTTCGAACCCTATATTCTTACTCACAAGCATTATATCCGTTACCTATGGGACTCCCCTCGAGTCTTGGTTAAGCTCTTTTTCGACTCTCGAAAAAATGAAAAGATTGTTGAGTGAACTTGTCTCTTTCACACTCGTTAAATGAATTTGAAAGGATGTCTATTTGGTATAAGTTTAACTTTTTTTCAGACCAAGTAGACTACTTACGAAAAAGGAATACTCCAATCACCATTGGCTAGAAGAGTTTTCCTGGGTATTATTTTATATTTTTTTAGGCCTGGGGGACTAAATCTACAAAAAAGGACATTCTTTGGAGTTAAGTTGTAATTGCATTCCATCATCCTGCTTGCAATATTGAGCCTATTGCCAGTTTCCACTTCCTTTATATAAGCCTATTACCTCAACAATTTGCATCACTAGCTAGGCAGAGCCTTTTATATATCCTTTGCATCTTGACACATTGTACCCTAAGGGGAAACATCCCCTTGAGTGTCCATGCCCTGCATGCACTTCCTTGCATTGAGAATAGGTATGTTCCACTGTTTGGAGCTATTTGCTTACTCACAACACTCGTTTCCTCTCATGTATGATAACATTTCTTTGCCTATGAAAAAAAAAATAATACAGGAGGGAAAATAATATTATCTCATATTGGCAATACATGTGTCGCCTTTGAACACAACACAAAATTTTGATTCCACTGTCATCCAAATTTTGGGATTAGCATGACCTTAGGAAGTTGAGCTCGTTACTTAGAGTTTACTTCTCTGACCGGTTATTCTTTCATTCCTTATGGAGATTTTTTTGATGCCTCCTGCATCATAAAGTTTTATCATTAATTATGTGTTGCTTTAGTTATCCATATGTCTCATTCTCTTGTTCAAAGGAAGTCTATAATCCCGTGTTGTCCATTTCTCAGAACTCTTGACTTTGCATGTCGGCCATACTCTTAGTGTATCTCAAATTCACATTAAATTGTATTCCAATCATGCACCCTGGTCCTACTTTCATTATGGGTACGTAACCTTGAACCCATAGTTGACATCTCCTCATTGGTCATTGACTGGGGGTTTTCCCTTATGTTCGACAGAAAAAAATCTATTCACACATTGGGATTTGTGTAGTGTCTTGGATTTAATTAGCATTATTGGTGGTTTCCTTTCCTTTGTTGTCATTCTTTGTTATTGGTTGCTATTCAAAGGGTATCTTCTGTGCACTACTTGCATCTGGTGCATGCAAGAGATGCACAGGGTCATTGGTTCGTGAACATCCTATTCATCCGAGCTCATCCTAATCATCAAGATATTTCTTTGTACCTCATGATGACTGATGAGAGATTCCCTAATGCTATCCTTTCAACGGGTCTCTTTCCATCGAATTCATCTCATCTATTCTAGAAATGAGACCTAGAGTCCTATGAGTACCCAGAGGCTTGCAGTCATCAGTGGCAGGTTCTCCCATCATCAACAGTTAGGAATACATCAATGTCTCGTGATCGATGGATTCTTCAATTGTTCGACCTCAACACCCCTATTCGCACTTGTAGAATGTACTCGGTGCCTTGATACCTACTTTCATTATGGGTAGGTTATCTCGTGCTTGTTAACAATATACCTTAATGACCGATCATCAAATGAAGTCTCACTGTGTTCGAACTCAACTTCTCTATTCACATGATGTGGACTTGCACCTTCGGTGGATAGTGTAGAAGACCTCCATCTTATAGTAGCAACATTTGTAATATGTTGTTGTCTTTCATTGGACCAGTACCTATATGACTTCACTGATCATGGGAGATCATATTATACTCCATTGTATACAGATATCTTCAAATTGATTTTGAGACTGGATTCCATTGTGCCTTGTTCGTGACTATGAAATTATGTGGCATATGTCCTCTTTGTATTTCCTATTCATGGCCATGAACAACTATTTGATATATTTCCACATGGATCTGCAGTGTAATTCAGATTGGAAACCATGTGTACAAATTCATTATGGATTGTAATATTCTCATGAGTAACTAGTACTTCCAGTTGAGTCTCCACTACTCCACTTCTGGTAATTATAATGTATTTCAGCTATCGTAGATACTCCTCTGACCACACACATTAGGGGGAATCTATTACAATAAATGTTTCCTCACCCCATGCATCTTGCTTGGATGGCCTTTCCATTTCCCTATGCATATATGGTGTCCCCTTTTGTACCTTCCAGATCCAAAAAAACATATTTTTCCACATATACATGCCCTACCAGTTATACAACAAGTGTATATGGAGGTTTCTCCACTGCAACCCGTGTACATCAGGTTTGGTGCTCAAAATTAAAAATAATGTCGAGTTTCCATGCCATGTCACGAGATCCATGATCCTTGACCTTCCATATACTAGAAATGATCTGACTCGACCCTTCAATTCCATTTGAAGGCTATAAAGTGAGTTGTATCGAATCCTTGAGAGGAGATTCAACAATTCAACTTTGAGAGCAAAGACACTCTGGAGAAATTTCACTTCATATTGAGTCTGCATCCCTTTCTCCTTGAAAGTCTGAACTCCTTGTTCAACCCCCAAGCTCTCCCTTCTTTGTGATGGAGAACCTCATTGACTCCTTTATATGATCTTTCCTTTGGTGGAGGATTGAAGTGGTAGAGGCCCATCTAGAGGAACTTAGTTTCTCGGTTCCGATATGTGTCATTACAAAAGTTTTTTACCTATGTACTTCTGCTGATTATTTCAATAGAAATATTGTTTTCTCGTCCAATTGATATCTTCCATATATTTGAATTATTATTCCATGGGTGTATTTGTCATGTATGTTAATTGATTATGCTAATCTATATGCTAACATTATGTATTCTTGCCATATTCTTGTGTATATTGGTTGTTGAGGACAAGTTGCAGGGATAAAGCTTTGAGTTGTGTGCTCAACGGTGGTCTTCATCGAACATTCGTATGAGGTAGGCTCCTGGCCTTGTCTTGTTAGCATTTCATTTATATAGGATACTTGGGATTAGAGTTGATTTGTCTGTGTCATTTTGTCTGGTGTGGTTTACCCCTTTCGATAGATAGATTTTCCTTGTAACAAAGGTGCACTTCAAGTTCAATTGACAGGATCAGAGGTTGGAGGTGATAGGGACAAAACCTAACCCTAATTTTCAAAATATATGTATACATGTAAAGTGTCGATAAGATTTTTAGGTCCTACCTACATAAGAGTGACATGTGGAGGGTGTAAGGTAGTCATAGGATGAACACTTTTGCGCGCTAGTCGATAGAATTTCTTAGCGCTCTTGTTCCTCTTTGGTGACAGTAAAATGATGAAAAGGATGGGGGAAGTGCTCCTTTTATAGAGGCGACATGAAATTTGATGCGATTGGAAGTATTAGTGGGAGGAATTTCGGTGTGCACTAGAGGTGTTAATACAAACTCCTCTTATTGTCATTTTAGTGTGTTGGAGAGATTATTCATAAGTCCGTTGGATGGTGATTATTTCATTGGATGAGTTAGTTGGAAGCCCTATGTTCATATTAGAGGAGGTGGTGGAAAGACCTCCGACATGCACTAGATCAGATAATCAGAAGTATATTGTTTTTTACGTTTCAGAGGAGTTGATGCGAACTATGTGGGTCTCTTAAAGCATCATAGGAGTTTCTAGAGACTCCTCTGGTTCAACTAGTGGAGTTCGTAAGAAATACTTCGGTTGAGTCGAAGGAGTTAGTATTATCCTTGTCGATTTTTCAATTGTGTGTTTCAGTGAACTTCAAGGAAAGTCATCCGGTGTACCATGGAATTTCAAGGGAACATCTCTGATGTATCATAAGGATTAATTGGAACTCCTTTGGTGCATACCATAGGAGTTAATGGGAACTTATCTGATAACCAGAAATTGATTCTCAAATATTTGTCTAAGTGTAAAAGAAAAGAATTGAACTAAACCAAGCTTGAACCATTAAGAAACCTTATGAGAGGAATGAAAGGACTCAAAGACCAAAAGTTGAGTTGCCTCTTCAATTCAAGAATCTCGTATATAGAAACAAAAAAGGAAAGGTCCCATTTTCTTGGAGAGAAGGATTTTACAAGCATATGTACAAGGAAAAGGGAAGGTATTGATGCCTAGCACAAAAAATGGTGACACACTGGGAAAAGCCATGAATATTTGTAGAGAGGTATATAAACATAAACCTTATGAGAAGGGAAACACAAGCGATGCATGACCCAAGAAAGAAAGAGTAGGTCCCATAATGTTTCGAAATGCAAATTTTGATGAGACATGTTTGTATGATGCAAGAGAGAGTTCAGAATTATGCTATGAACATATTGATTACCGTAATATATCTTCTCAACCAAAATTAGCTTTGGGAAGACATGTGAAGTACAACAGTGAATTGAGACATCAAGAATGCTCAAAATACAAGTTGATTATGCATTTCTCTGGTGTTTCTCTGCTTCCATCAAGTGTTTATAACCCTGACGGAGTCACCCCGGTGTCACAAACCTTTCTTCGCTATTAGAAAGCATCCATATCCCCAATGGAGATACTTGCATGTTCCACATGATATGGAATGTCTTTCCCCAAGCCTTTACCTTTTATAATTTGATTCTCTTATAGTCAGAGAAAGGTGGATGGGGGGATTCCAGTTTTCGTTTAAAGGCATGCAGGATGACACATGTAAAAGTGAGATCTACCAAATTGATTATAGATAAGAGAACTCCCTAGGTCGCATTCCCTAAGTACTACAAATGGCTTACTAAAATAGTTTCGCTTAAGTTCTAGACAAACAAAAAATATGTTCTTAGAATGACCCTTGGCTCTCTTTCTTGTTATATTTTAAGAGAATGATGCTCGTCTGTTAATGAATTTTGTTCCACTACTGGGTATATATTTAATTAATGCACAACAATGCTTCATATATGAAAATAAATTTATTTTTAGAAGCCAACATACAGATTGACAAACCTTCGATACCAAAGTGTCACACTTCAACAATTATCCAGGTTCAAGACATCAGAATTTCTGAGAAGTCCATGGTAAGAAATTTTAAGAGAGAAAATGAAAACTAACTGGAATAAAAAGAAACAAAACTGCAAATCATAAAGAAAAACAAAAAATGGGAAAAAAGGTAAAGCAAAAGTAGAAAATAAAAAATAAAAAGAAAGCTCTTTATTTATGTACAAGGAGAAGTTGCCTCAAGGGCTAGTTGATGTAATGCTTTAGAACAGGGATAATTTTAAGGATGGAAATTTATCTCGGTATGTAAAAACCTTGACGAATCTTACTAGTCCTTAATATGCAAACTATAAAATGTTTGGCAATATTTTTGTAAAAATATTCAAATTTATAAGGATTTTATATAGTTTCTATCAAATTTGGGCTACTTTTAAGGTAAAATAATTTTATTCCATAGAATTTGGGTGAATCACTTTTAGTAAAAATGGAAATTAGTCAATATTTGTTTTGGAAAAAGCATGGAAAATTAGCCCATGGGCGAAATGTATCCCCTAAAATTTTCCCTCCTTTAGAATTTGGTTGTTGATGGGGAGGTATTCGCCCCCTTTGATATTTTTCAATTGGTAGGTTCCTAGGAAAAAGGACCTAGATTGTTGAAACTTTGAATGTTTTCCTTTATCCTCATGTGGCTTGTCCCATTTGAGGACCAAGTCACCAATATGAAAGTCTTTCTCACCAGCAGAATTTTTATCAAACCAACATTTAATAGTCTTTTGGTGAGCTTCAAATTTGGTTCTATCATTGGCGTCATTCTCTTCTATATTCAACAAGGTGTCAATGCATCTTTGGATGAAAGGGCACTCTCTCCCCTGTGACTATTATGTAATTTGAAGGGAAGGAAGATAGATGTTTGAAGGAAGGATAACTTAGTTCCCATAAGCAAGAAAGTAAGGAGAGGTCCCTATAGAATCTTTGGGAATGAAACAGTCAACCCATAGGGCATTGGGTAGTGCATTATGCCATCTTATCTATTGATCGAATATATTTTGTTTAAGGATGTAGATCAGATTCTTATTTTTATATTAAGCCAACCCATTTCCCTGAGGGTAATAGTTGGCTACATATTTTAAAGTGGTCCCTTTTTCTAGAGAAAACTCAAGCAATTTAAGCGATGAAAAATATGTTGCATTATCAAATACAAGAGAAATAGGTACTCCAAACCTAGTCATTATGTGTTGTTTAGGAGAATTTATTACCGCCTCATCATTTACTTTGGTTAGCGACATTGCTTCAGTCCAATGTGTAAAATAATCAATGGCAGTTAGAATACACCTATGTTGTTTGGATGAGTGAGGATTGTTCTCACTGATTATGTGCAACCCCTATTGTTCGAAGGGATCTTCAATAACAATAGGTTGAAGCAAAAAAACTACCTTGTGCTCTCTTCCGGTGGACTTTTGGAAAACTTCACAGCTCCGAGAGTAGACGTGAGAATATTTGAATAATGTCGGCCATTAGTACCCATCTCACAATATCTTGTGGGCTATCGTCTCTCCTGAAAAATGGCCTCCCACTGGTCCATCATGCATTTCTTTAATAACCTTGTCAACATTTTTTTTTTTCAAGACAACATAGTATAATTCTGTCATAATTCTTCCTAAATAAGACACCATTAATTAGTTGATATTGTGTAGAATTCATCCTTAACACTCTTTTTTGTTTGGCATTAAGATGATTAGGCGTGGTTCCATGCTAAAGATAGTATTTGAGATCATTGTAACATGGATTCTCAATTGATGTAACATAAGGAACTTGTTTTGTGTAGAGAGTCGGTTCCTCTTTCCATCCATCTTCTTCTTGATCTTCAGAATCTGTGACTCAATTTGCTAGCTTACACAGGCCTTTACCTTTAACAATGTTTGTTGGTTTCAATTCAAGGTCATACTTTTGTAAAGCAGTCATCCAATTGCCTCATCTCTCAACTATTTCCTTTTGTATGAAGAGAGATATGACCTTCAGGTGAGGGGAGATCACCTTTGTATGGTTCTTTAGTAGATAAGGCATCAACTATTTTATAGCTTCGTGGAAAGTAAAATCTTGCTTGTATACTAGTGGATAATTCATTTTATCACCTAGGAGTCTAGTGCTCATAAATTCAATGGGTCATGTGTTCCCTTGCTAATCCGTTTGAGTGAACATTGTTGCAATAGAATGGTCAAAAGAAAAAGTATATAGCAAGAAGTCCTTAGTAAAGTCTAGGATTTGTAAAGAAGGTGCAACTGCTATGGCATCCTTGATATTCTTGAAGGCCTCCTTTTAAAAATATGTCCACTTGATTTGCATGTCTTTCTTTATCATCTACTGAAGGAGTTTAACAATTTCAGCAAAATCAGGAAAAAATCTTCTTATGAAATTGATTTTTCCAAAAACGTACTACATAGACCTTTTGTCGTGTGGAGGTAGGATTTGCATAATAGCTTTATTTTTTTATGGGTACATGGAAATCCCATCTTTTGAAATTATGTGCCCCAACAATTTACCTTTTGAAAAAACAAATATGATCTTCTTGGGGTTTAGAGATATACTGTATTCTCTACATCTTTTGAATATCTTCTTCAGGTGTTTTGGGTGATCAACTCTTTGTTTTGAATAGCCTGTGACGTCATCAAGATATTTCACCACACTATCACCGATTATACCTTTGAAATCTATACATGCATTTCTCTATGTAAGGTAGCTAGAGAGGTAAAGGGGGGGCCCAGAGGGCCCATAGTGATAATAGTGGAGGTCATTCAATGTAAGGTGAACTAGGTCCACTATATTATTAAATAAGGCCCACTATGGTAGTTAGATATAATAAATAGGTA
>JASDQU010241031.1:0-17061 GCA_032191745.1 Picea mariana
AAGGGAAAAATTCCTAATACCCCTTGAGTAGAGCTCAAGCTCACTAAAGAGGGGAAGTTTAGGGCATAAAAATTTTTTCTTTGTAGATAATTCACTCATTAAGGTGGGAAGTTTAGGGCGTACAAATTTTCTTTGTAAATAATTCATTTCCTTACTATCACTCTCACCTCTAGTGTTCACAACCACACTTGACAATGGTGTTGTTGGTGTCCTTAGCAATTAAATCACTTACTATCACTCTCACCTCTAGTGATCACAACCACACTTGAGAATGGTGTTCTTGGTGTCCTTAGCAATTAACTCACATAGATCCCAAAGGATTGTCACCAGTGGATTAAAGCTAAATGGTTTTTGAAAACTGAATTTGTTGCCTGCTCAAGTAGGATACGTGGAGCTTCAAACAAACACTTGTCTAAGAAAACCATTTAAAAAACAAAAAAATGGAAGACATTAAGTAGATTCACAAGATTTTTGAAATGGTTTAATATAATTACTATTATTTCCATCAATACTCTTATCACGGAAGTTGCCATAAAGTTTGCATTAACTGGAAAAAAGTAAAGAGGAATACAAAATCTCAATATTCTCTTGATTTGAATCAAGAGAAAATATCTTTAAAAACATATTATTTTCATGAGTGGGCCATTTTATCCACAGGTTGATGGCAGGGTACATCCATTGTTTCAGTACTTATTTCACTCATAGATGTGGACTTTATTCCTCTCGTTTTGTTTTACTTCCAAGAAATTAAGATTTTGGAGATATGTTTGAGAGGCACATAAACAACTTATCCAAATGTTGAAGAAAGTTAGAGCCAAAATGTCTGCACAGATGGGACAGATACTGTTGAAATGGTGACAACAAATCCCCACGAGATGTGGATCTAGATCCTACTATTAAGCTTTTGGTTGAGATAAGGCAATCTAAGTTAGAATGTATAATTAATGAATTAGTTTCATTGTAACCGTGGGAGAAATTGTTTCAATATGTTTGCCTTAGAGACAAATATTGAGCCATGGGATTCAAGCCCTCTCCAGGCTGCTGATATGAATAATAAGACAGTCGATGCCTATGCTTGGTTGACAGAGAGTAATCTCCATGATATGAATAATAAGATAGTCGATGCCTATGCTTGGTGGACATAGCCCAACATTTGGGTGAACCACGTGAAATCCCTGTGTTTATTTCTTATGTGTGTGATTGTTAATTATCATTGAGAGTTTTGTTTTCCGCACTGACAATTCTAACAGATACTTTGGGTGCTACGTGTACTCACTATTTAGCCTCTATTGTTCAACATTTAAACTTTAATGTATTTATTGTGATGTTTATGAAGCTGAAAGGGATTAATCATTCAGATTTGTGGTCATATTTTCGAAAAGTTTGAGCACACCACGACAATTATAAAGACAAACAAATTCTTATACCATCCAACTTGAAATAATATTACGATTGACAGGGAGCAATAGCACCGACTCGGTGAATCAAAATTGCAAATTAACAAACTGTCATGGTTGGAAATTTGAAATATAATGAAAGCAGAGGTTCAGGTAACATATAATAATTTACCGTAGATATGAAAGTGTAGGACATGTGTTTAAATGTGAAATTTTTCAATCCTCGACATAAAAATGGTGACGATAAAAATGGTGATGATGATTAATATTTACTAAGATTGAATTGGTCTATCAGATTTTAAGAGGGTAATGGATTACTTGTAATTCTTTAGAATTTTGTTTCTCTACGCCAGATAAGTTTTCCAAGATCATTATAATAAGTGTTTTAAATTTTTAACCTTCTTAGTATCACAAAGATGACACACTCTTCCATCCCATGACTTTTTATCCCAAAACCTACATTTCGAAAAAGTTAAAAAACCTAGAACTTCAATTTCCAAGAGTGTAAGGAAGCTTGTTCTCAAAGATAAGCTAGTGACATATGTGGGTGGGATTTGGGAATATAATAAATAAATATATTTCAACATCGATATATGCGTGCTCACATAAAAGGACAATATTATTCAAGATCCACATTGCCTTCTCGGAGTTGGAGGAAGACCAAATCCAGCTGGATGGACTGGTTACGACTGTAGCTAGTGGACTCATCTTTATTAGACTTAGGCTTTCATCCCACATGTTGAATATGTGACAACGAACATGATGCAATATCTGGTGGTTGTTGCATGAACCCGAATAGGATACGTTAGTTCAACTGTTTGTTGGAATATCTCATAAATCTCTCGTATATTGTTAATTTGTTGAAACAAATTTGCTAAAAATGGAATGTAACATTTATTGCCAACAATTCATGTAACTGTGTAAATATTGATATAAATCCATGAACCCTGAAGAGGCAGGGGAAAGTGAGTAAGTTGTTGTAATCTCCATGATTTGAATAATAAGACAATTGATACCTCTTCTTGGTGTACGTAGCCCAACTTTTGGGTGAACCACGTAAAATCTATGTGTTTATGATATGTGTGATTGTGTTTTCAACATTTGCAATTACAACAAGTGGTATCAGAGCTTGGGGAGAGGAAATGCCTTGATGAATGAGCTGCAGATTTGCTGGAGAGAGACAAGCGCATACTTTGCTGAAGATACCCACAAGAGCACTGACTTGTGCATCAAAGTGGGGGTCTTTGCCTGCAAGGAGTGTTGATTAATGGTACACTTATGATATTCATGAATTAAGAAAACAATGCCCCTCTATTTGTTTTTGTAGAGCATCAAATTAAGAAAACAACGCCCCTCTATTTGCATGGTGAAACTACAAAGTATGAAAGGTATGAAGAAATTTGGGTTTTCTTCAAAAAAAAAATGAATTTGTTTTTTTTTAAAGCGTGAACTGGGTGAATGGAGTAAAAGGATTAAGTAAAGGTATAAGGTAAAAAGTAAAGGTGGAGGAATTAAAAGGTGTTTTTTAATTATCTCAAAGTGAATAATGGTTAAAAAGGTGACCTTTGTTATTTTTTATTTTTAAATAAAAGGAAAGGTTAGTAAAATGATTTTTTATTAAATATTTTATTAAACCTTGTAAAGTTTAAACCATTATTCCTCCACATTATTTTTTTTTTCAAAGGGCCTTGGTTATTACAAGCAATGGTGTTTTTTGGAATGTTTCCTCTAATGGAAAAGACTCAGAGTGCTAAGTTCGAAATTGAGAAGTTCAATGGCAAGAACAATTTCGAGATCTGGAAGGTTAAGATGCATGATCTGCTAGTGCAACAAGACGTTGTGAAGACACTTTTGGGAAAAGAAAATAAACCCGTGACCATAACAAATGATGACTGGGATGAGATGGATGTGAGATCACTGAGTGCCATACACCTGTGTTTGGCCAACGATGTTCAGTTCAATATTGTCTCGGAGAAGATAACAATCGGTTTGTGGATGAAGCTAGAAATCCTATACATGATGAAATACTTAACGAACTGGATCTTCCTGAAAAGACAATTGTATAGTTTGCACATGAAGGAAGGTATGAAAATAACTTATCATTTAAATACTTTTAATACTCTCTTAGTTCAGTTGACTAGCATGGGATTGAAATTCGAATCTAAAGATAAGGAAATTGCATTATCGTCTTCTTTATTTGCATCATGGGATCACTTTGTTACCTCTATTAGTTTCAGTTCAATAGAAAGTATTGAGTTTGATGACATTGTTGGAGCTTTACTATCTAAGGAAACAAGGAACAAATCCAATATAGAAACCTCTACATCTGAGGTGATGATGGTCAGAGGCAGACCTAAAGAAACAGGACACAATCAGAGGGATTTCTCTCGGTCAAAGTCGAAGGGAAAAAAGAGAGATCTTAAGTGTTGTTTTTGTGGAAAATCCAGACACCTAAAGAAGGATTGTTGGAAGAGACAAAAAGAATCCAAAGACAACCCTTCAAAAGAAATGAAGGAAGCAAAAGAAACTGAAACAAGTTCAGCAACAGGTTCAGGTGTGACTAATGAATTTTTATCAATTAGTATTGGTTCACTTCATGATCAACAATGGTTATTAGATTCTGGTGCTTCAAATCACATGTGTCTTCATAGACACTGGCTTATTACCTACCAGTCTATAGATGATGGAATTGTTTACATGGGAAATGATATATCATGTAAAGTTGTGGGAATTGGTAGCATTCTAATTAAGATGTTTGATGGAACTGTTAAAATACTAATTGATGTGAGACATGTACCCGAGCTTAGGAAGAATCTAATTTCTTTGGGATTCCTAGACTCTGGAGGATATAAGAGTATTGTTCAAGGTGGAGTTATGAAAGTGTACAAAGGAATCCTACTGGTTATGAA
Source organism: Picea mariana (assembly GCA_032191745.1). Lineage (NCBI taxonomy): Eukaryota > Viridiplantae > Streptophyta > Pinopsida > Pinales > Pinaceae > Picea > Picea mariana. The sequence continues at coordinate 4,307 of JASDQU010241031.1, forward strand.
GGCGAAGAAGGTTGGTAACATGTTCCTGTTAGAAGGAAGAACTGAGTCAAATCATGCGATAGCGGTATCTGAGAAAGACAATGATTATGTTCGACTATGGCATCAATGGATGGGTCATATGAGAAAACAAGGATGAAAGGTATTAACTGATCACAAGTTACTTCCCAGTCTAAAGTCTTTAAAGTTATATTTATGTAAGCATTGTATTTATGGAAAACATAATAGGTAGAGATTTAAAACCGGAAGACACACCAGTGAAGGAATACTTGATTATATTCATTCTAATGTTTGGGGGCCATCCCCTACTATTTTTTATGGAGAATCATCATATTTTGTAACTTTTTATAAATGATTTCTCTAGAAAGGTTTGGGTCTATATGTTGAAAAGTAAGGTTGATGTATTTACAATTTTCAAGCAGTTTAGATCTTTAGTGGAAAAAATCATTAGAAAATCCATTAAATGTTTAAGAACTAGTAATGGTGGTGAATTTACGTCAATGGAATTTGAGAACTATTGCAAGGAGTCTGGGATTGATAGGCATAAAATCACTGCCCATACTCCTCAGCAAAATGGAGTTGTTGAACACATGAACAAGACTCTTCTAGAGAGAGCAAAGAGTGTTCTTAGTAACAACAATTTGCAGCAGGAACTATGGGCATAAGTAGTAACTACATCTTGTCATATGGTGAATCGATCACCATCAACAACAACATAGTGCAATAATCCTGAAGAGGTATGGAAAGGTCACCCTTGTAATTATTCTAATCTTAAAGTTTTTGGTTGTGAAACTTATGCTCTAATTCTGAAACATCGATGTTCTAAATTAGATCCAAAATAAAAAAAGGCTTATCTTTGTTGGATATGGTGATGGTATTAAGGGGTACAGGTTGTGGGATCCTACTACCCACAAGATCACCATTAACAGAGATGTAATATTTGAAAAATCATCTCTCATCAAATCAGATGTAGATGTTCAAATGAAACAGGAAGAAGTACCTAAGTATCAAGAGATTCAGTTTGAAACCAGTTCAAATATAGATGAAATTGAAGATGAACAAGTTTTTGAAGATGTTCATGAAGGGTTTCCTACCGAGGAAGACATGGTTGATGATAAAAATCAACATAATCTGGATGAGCCACAAACTTCCCTAATGAGATCTACGCGGGTCAGAAATCCTCCAAGAAGGTATGATGATTTTGTTTCATCAGTTTCTTTAAGTACTAATGATGATGAGCCTTTGTGCTATCAGGAAGATGTGAAGGGTTCTAATAGTGATAAGTGGAAAGAAGCAATGAAGGACGAAATGGAGGCATTAGAGAGGAATGCCACATGGGACCTGGTAGAACTTCCAAGAGACAGAAAATTTATAGGTTGCAAGTGGGTATACAAGTTGAAGAAGGGTGTTGATGATAAAGTGTAAAGGTACAAAGAAAGGCTAGTTGTGAAAGCATATTCTTGGAAAGAAGGTATTGTCTTTCATGATATTTTTTCACTAGTTGTTAAGTTTGTTTCAATTCGAATTGTGTTAGCATTGGTTGTTTTACTTGATTTGGAGTTGGAGCAGCTAGATGTTAAGACTACTTTCTTACATGGAGATTTGGATGAGGAGATCTACATGGAACAACCTGAAGGGTTCATTCAAAATCGCAGCAAGAAATTTGTTTGCAGGCTCAATAAATCATTGTATGGTCTGAGGTAGTTGCCTAGACAATGGTACAAGAAATTTGACTCTTTCATGGTGAGCCGAAATTATACAAGGAGTGAGTATGATCATTATGTCTAATTTAAGAAATTGAATAATGGCATATTCATTATCTTAGTACTGTATGTTGATGATATGATTTTAGCAAGAAAAAGCATAAATAAGATCAATAGGTCAAAGGCTCAGATGCCTAGGACGTTTGATATGAAAGATCTAGGAGAAGCAAGGTAGATTTTGGGCATGGAGATATTCAGAGATAGGAGGAATGGTAAGCTTTGGCTGTCACAAAAAAATTATTTTGAGAAGATACTTTTGAGGTTTGGTATGAACGATGCGAAACCAGTTTCAGTCCCTTTGGCTTCCCATTTTAATATTTCTTCAAGTTTATGTCCTACAAAAAAAAAGAAAAGGAATATATGTCTTGAATACCATATGCTAATGCAGTAGGAAGTTTAATGTATGTGATGGTTAGTACAAGGCCAGACATTTCACATGCAGTTGGGGTTGTCAACGAGTTTATGGAAAATCCATGTAAAGAGCACTCGGCAATAGTGAAATGGGTGCTTCGGTATCTAAGGGGAACACATGATTACTGTATCACATATAATAGTGGTCGTGAGTTAGTCTGTGGATATGTTGATTTTGATTTGGCAGGTGATTTGGACAAGATTAGGTCGACTTCAGGGTATGTCTTTACTCTTGCGGGTGGAGCTATTAGTTGGATGTCAAAGCTACAAAATATTGTTGCTTTATCCACTACAAAAGCAAAATACACAGCCGCTTCACATGCTTGCAAAGAGGCATTTTGGTTGAAAGGTTTGTTTGGTGAGTTTGGAAGGATGCAAGACCAAGTAAAGTTACTTTGTGATAGTCAAAGTTCTATTTACTTGGCTAAGAATCCATCCTACCACAGTAAAACAAAACATATATCTATCAAGTACCATTTTGTAAGACAAGTCATCGACGAACGTGGAGTCTCTCTTGAGAAAGTGCATACAAAAGAGAACTGCACAGACATGTTCACAAAACTAGTATTGTTAGAGAAGCTACAATGGTGCTTGGTTTCTCTTGGCTTGCAGAAAAGGTGATGAACAAAAGGAAGGAGAAAGGTATCAGGTTAATTGTTGTCAAGGTGGAGATTGTTGAATATGTGACAACGAACAGGATGCAAGATCCGGTGGTTGTTTAATGAAATTGAATATGATACGGTAGTTCAACTGTTTATTGGAATATCTCATAAATCTCTCGTATATTGTTAATTTGTTGAAACAAATTTGCTAAAATGGAATGTAACATTTATTGCCAACAGTTCATGTAACTGTGTAAATATTGCGACAAATCCATGAAGCCTGTAGATGAAGGGGAGAGTGAGTAAGTTGTTGTAATCTCCATGATTTGAATAATAAGACAACTGATACCTCTACTTGGTGCACGTAGCCCAACGTTTAGGTGAACCATGAAACACATGTAGTGATTAAATAGTTAAGAAGCACATTGTGCAGGATTTCCGGGTGGAATGCGAATTTCCTTATTCATATTTATGATTCATATATAATAACATATATGCAATTATGTTACGAAAATATATATTATAGGCTCTTCATATTTATGGTTCATAGTTTTATTTTATATTATAGTTCATTTTTTATAGATATCAAATATTTTTTAAGATTAGTATTAATTTGTAAATAAATAAAAGTTGATAAAAAAAAATTAAATGAATGTTATAATTGGATATAATCATTGAATAATGTAACAACTGCAAAAAACCCTTAATGAATGTTGAAATACAACAAAATCCTTAATAAGTGTCACAAGAAGACATCGCATTCGATGAACATCAGAATGCAACAAAATGTAACAAGACATTTGAAGAAGGCCACAATGTGATATGCGTATTAATATGGGAAGATGAATGTTAAAATCTCAAATAACCATTAAGTATTGCAACAATTTCACATAGACAACCATGCTTAACCAAAGTCAACCATAATAAATCATGTTTAACTAAGGTGAACCAAAGTGAACGTTATGAAAAAAATAATGTCCCATCACCTTTGATACACTCTGCAACATCACATAAATATTAATAATATTACTATATAATTAAACATGGCCAACCACAATCTGACATAAGCATTGAATAATGTCACAACCCAACATAACCCTTGATGAATGTTGCAATGCAACAAAACCATTATTTTTTGTCACATGTGACATCAAATTTGATGAAAAATACAATGCAAAAAAACCCTTAATGAACATCACAATGTGACATGAGATTTGATGAACATTCCAATATGACATAGCCATTTACATCAAAATATGGATGAATGTTGTAATCTATAATAACAATTTATGAATGTCACAATCCAAAATAATTGTTGATGAATTTCACAATCGAACTAAATTATTTATCAATGTCACAGTGTGACATCACATTTCATTAACATCACAATGCAACAAAACCCTTAATGAAGATTGTAATGTGATGGGACATTTGATGAATGTTGCAATATGACATACCCACTAACGTGGAAAGAAAATGCTACAATCTAAAATAACCATAAATGAAATTTGTAATGAAAACTACTCAATGCACCATAAACCTTCAAGAACGTTACAATGCAACATAAATACTAAGAAATGCAGCAATTTAACATGAAGAAAGCCAAAATGAATGTCACAATTCGTCATCACCATTATAGAATGTCACAACCCAACATAGTCTTTTATAAATGTTGCAATGTGACAAAACACTTAATGAATGTCACAATGTGACATCACATTTGATGAACATCACAATGCAACAAACCTCGTAATGAACATTGCAATGTGACATGACTTTTGATAAACACCACAATATGGCATAGCCATTAACCTCGAACTATGGATGTCATAGTATTAAATAACCATTTATGAATGTCATATTCCAACATAATTTTCGATGAATGTCACAATGTGACAAAAATGTTTATGAATGTCACAATCTGACATAACATTTCATTAATATCACAATGAGACAAAACACTTCTTGAACATTGCAATGTGACATGACATTTTATGAATGTCACGATGTGACATAGCCATTGATGCCACCATATGCATGTTGCAATCTAAAATAACCATTAAGGAATGTCGCAATCCAACATAACCATGTTGGAATGTTGTAATGTGTAATAACAGTTTACAGATGTCACAATCCAACATATTCGATGATGAATGTCATAATTTGAAAAAATTCTTTATAAATGTCCCAATGTGACATCACATTTCATTAACATTGCAATGCAACAAAACCATTAATGAATATTGTAATGTGACAGAACATTTGATGAATGTTGCATTCTAACATAGCCATTAATGTGGTAAGATAAATGCTACAATATGAAATAACCATAAAGTAAAGTCATAATGCAAACTACTCAATGCAACATAAACCTTTAAGAACATTACAATGCAACATAATAGTAAGCAATGCAACAATTTAACATAAAGTAAGCCAAAATGAATGTTACAAACCATCATCACCATTGAATAATGTCAAAACCCAACAAAACCCTTCATGAATGTTGTAATGAGACAAAACACTTAATGAATGTCATGATGTGACATGAGATTTTATGAATGTCACAATACAACAAAACCCTTAATGAACATTGTAATGTGACATGACATTTGATAAACACCACAATATGACATAGCCATTAACGTGGAAGTATGGATGTCATAATATGAAATAACCATTTAAGAATGTTGCAATCCAACATAAATGTTGATGAATGTCACACTGTGACAAAAATACTTATGAACATCACAATGTGACATCATATTTCATTAACATCACAATGAGATAAAACACTTATTGAACATTGCAAGTGACATGGCATTTGATGAACGTCACAATGTGACATAGCCATTGACGCCACAATATGCATGTTGCAATATGAAATAACCATTAAGGAATGTTGCAATCCAACATAACCATGTTCAAATGTTGTAATATGTAATAACAATTCACAGATGTCACAATCCAACATACTCATTGATGAATGTCACAATCTCGTAAAATTCTTTATCAATGTCACAATGTGACATCACATTTCATTAACATCACAATGCAAAAATACCCTTAATGAAAATTATAATGTGACAATACATTTGATGAATGTCGCAGTCTAACATAGCCATTAACGTGGAAAGATAAATGTTACAATACAAAATAACCATAAATCATAGTCGCAATGCAAACTACTCAATGAAACATAAACCTTTAAGAATGTTGTAATGCAACATAAATGCTAAGAAATGTAGTAATTTAACATAAAGTAAGCCAAAATTAATGTCACAATATGTCATCACCATTGAAGATTGTCACAACCCAACATAACCCTTCATGAATATTGCAATACGATGAAACAATTGATGAATGTCATAATGTGACATCACATTTGATGAACGCCACAATCCAACATAATCGTTGATGAATGCTACAATATGACAAATTATTTATCAATGGCGCAATGTGACATCACATTTCATTAACATCACAATGCAACAAAACCCTTAATGAAGATTATAATGTGACATGACATTTGATGAATGTTGCAATCTGACATAGCTATTAACATGGAAAGATAAATGCTACAATACGAAATAACCATAAAGGATAGTCGCAATGCAAACTACTTAATGCAACATAAACCTTCAAGAACGTTACAATGTAACATAAATGTTAAGCAATGTAGTAATTTAACATAAAGTAATCCAAAATGAATTTCACAATCTGTCATCACCATTGAAAATTGTCACAACCCAACATAACCCTTCATGAATGTTGCAATGCAATAAAACAATTAATGAATGTCACATTGTGACATCACATTTGATGAACATCAGAATGCAACAAAACCCTCAACAAACATTGCAACGTGACATGACATTTGATAAACATTGCAATATGACAACCATTAGCATGGCAGTATGGATGTCATAATATGAAATAACCATTTACGAATGTCACAATCCAACATAAACATTGATGAATGTTGCAATGTGAAAAAAATATTTATGGATGTCACAATGTGACATCACATTTCATTAACATCACAATGAGACAAAACACTTATTGAACATTGCAATGTGACATGACATTTGATGAACGTCGCAATGTGACATNATATGCATGCTACAATCTGAAATAACCATTAAGGAACGTTGCAATCCAACATAACGATGTTGGAATGTTGTAATACAAAATAACCCAATAAAAATGTTCCAATGTGATAATAACCTTCATGATAGTCATTAACATGACAATATGGATTTCATCATATGAAATGTGACATGACATTTGATGAACATCACGTTGCAACAAAACCCTTGATGAACATTACAATGTGGCATGACATTTGATGAACGCCACAATGTGACATAGCCTTTAAAGTTGCAATATGAATTTCACAACCTGATATAACCATTAAGGAATGTCGCAATCCAACATAACCCTACATGAATATTGCAACGCAACAAAACCCTCAATGAACAATAGAATTTCACAATCCTAAATAATCATTAAGTAGTGCAATAATTTGACATAAACATACCATGCTTAACTGAGGTCAACCATTGCTGACCATAGTCAAACATGCTCAACCATAGTAAAAAATGCGCAAACATGCTCAACTATAGTCAGCCATAATCAAACATGGTAAATGGTATAGAAATTTAATGAACCATGGTTAAACCATTTGACGTAACCATTGAAGAATGTCATAACCTAACATAACCGTTGATGAACAATACAATGCGACAAAACCCTTAATGAACATTACAATGTTGCAATGTGACATAACCATGTTTAAACATTGTAGTCCAAGCAAACAAAATCATATTTGAAGATCACAATATTATTATTATTATAATATATTAATATTATAATATAAAAATAATAATAATTATTATTATTAATATGTAAATTTAATATTATAATATAATAAATTTAATTAATATAATATATTTATATTATAATGTAATTAATTTATTATTATTATTATAATATTATAATATAATAAATATAATAAATACCATATAATATAATATTTAATATAATAATTATATATATAAACTTTGAAATATTATAGAAATTTAGTCTCAATGAATGTTTATTATTATAATTAATATTAATATATATTTATTCTTAAAATTATATATAAACTTTGTTAATATAAGTTAATGTGTTAATTAATATAATAATTATACATATAAACGTTGTAACCTTATATAAATTTAGTATCAATAAATCTTTATTATTATAATTAATATTAATACATCCTTATTCTTAAATTTATAGATAAACTTTGTTAATATAAATTAATACAATAATAAAATATTATAATATAAAAGTTATGTTATTAATATCAATCTAAATTTATTGATTAATTAATAATAAAAATTTTATTATTAAAATATATGTTTATGTATTTATGGGTTATTAGCAACAACTACATTAATATTATTAAATAAATCTTTATTATTATAATTAATATTAATACATCCTTATTCTTAAATTTATAGATAAACTTTGTTAATATAAATTAATACAATAATAAAATATTATAATATAAAAGTTATGTTATTAATATCAATCTAAATTTATTGATTAATTAATAATAAATTTTTTATTATTAAAATATATGTTTATGTATTTATGGGTTACTAGCAACAACTACATTAATATTATTAATGTGTCAGTATAAGTATAAGATGATATTTAACCTATATTCTAAGAAATTTAACACATATATACTTATATTTAACACATACTATAGGAAATTTAACACATATATACTTATATTTAGTAAATATTATAGGAATTTTTTTATTAATATACTAATATACGTCAAATTACACATTAATAATATCAATGTAATTGTTACTAATTATAATTGATTGAAAACAAAGCCAAAAAAAAATACTAAATCTAATAATTCAAATAATTGAATAATCTCAACCATAAACCTTATTCACTTAAATATATAAAAATAAAACTCAAAATTTTATGACAAACTTCATAAGAAACACGAGAAATGATTTGGAACTAAAGTTTTGTAAGGTTTAATTATTTGGATGTAAAGTTTAATAAGGTTTTTGTATTTTATTAAATTCCTAATTTGATTTTAGGATGGCATTCAATATGTTGATGTGATTAAGTCTTAGTTAAAAGTATAAAATATTTGGAGAACTTTATTGTCTTTTAAAATATTAAATTTAAGGTTATTAAAAATTTTAATTATTTGATAAAAAGTTATAAAATCAATATTGTTAAAAAAATTAATTATTTGATAAAAGTTATAAAATTAATATTATTAAAAAATGAATTATTTCATAAAAATTGTAAAGTTAAATACAAAACAATTAGTAAAGTTATTAAAAATGTCAGTGGTCATATTTATTAATAATGGAAATGTCAATTTAAATATATAAGCAAGTATTAAGCAAGTCAACAAATCAAAGCATTAAGCAAGTCAAATCATTTTCTTAATGGGAAAATTATTTATGGTAAAGGTTGATTAAACATTGTACTTGGACTTTTGAATATCTAGTTTTGTAGTTTAGATCTGAATTCAAATTTAAAAAACAAAATGATAGTAAAAATTTACTAAGTATATATACATTATTTTGGTTATTGGGATTTGTATTTTAAAATTGAATTTAAGTTTTTTTTTCACAAAATATTAATAATAAAAATATGATTAAATATTATTGATTAAATAAGTTATTTTTAATGTTTAATTATTAGGATTTTACAATCCAAAAGTAAAATTTAATTTATGGATATGTAAAACATCAATTATAGAAATATAATCAGGTTGAAACCTTATTTAAATATATTTTCTATTTACAAGGAACTTGTCATTCAATCTACACCTTGGAAGTATTTACAAGGAACTTGCCAATCAATTTACGCTTTGAAAGTATTTAGATTTTAGTTATTAATAAAACACAAATTTAATTTTTGAGTAGTCATCAACAATCTCTATTACCAAATAATTAAAAAACAATTAAAAAAGCAGTATAAAAAAAGTTAAATTCTCTCAACTCAATGATCACGAAATAAATAATTGCTTCTTTCTTCCTAGAATGTGTAACGTTTAAAAATAATAATACACTTAGATCTTTTAGATACAAAAGATTAAATAATGTAAAATTTATTTTGAATTTTTTTACTAACCTCCTCCAATGTTGTTCCTCTATTCCGTTTTTAACTAACCTTCTCAATTGTTATTATGTCCTTTCTCTAGTCTTTCAGGCTTATTTGTGTTTAAAATGATCAAACTTGTTTGTATGTAATGTTGTTGCCATTTACTTTTAATACAATTTCACATTGATATTTCTAACTTCATAAATTGTTATTCTGTTCTTTCTCGAGTTTTTTAGGCTTATCTGTATTTAAAATGATTAAACTATGGTACTATGGTACAAGAATAGAAACCAGTGGAAGACATTAATTACATCTATGTATGGTTTTTTGCAATATTCTATTCCTTTCCTCAGCCACAATAAGTAAGACAATAAGATTAAAGGCATGTTTTTCTTGTCCACACAGAAGCACATATAAACTCCACAAAAAAATTGTTCAAAACACACATGACTTTCCATGTAGTGAATCAGAATATAACACCTTCGAAGTCAGCAGATCTGCAGATTCAGTGTTTCCAGCAGTAGACAAGAAGATATAAACACTTTCGAGTGTAGGAAAAATCAAATCCATCACCTTTCTATGTCTACGGTTAGGGTTTTCGTGGCAGTTAAGGCTTCTGTAGATTAGCCAGGGTTATCCTCACTCTTGGAGAACCCGGAGACATGTATAGAATAGACGTAGACAAGTTTATCATCAAGATATGGAAGAAGTGCATGTGCCACCATAATCACCAATATGCAGACCTCATTGTGGCATCATGATGACTTATTACCTTGTTGGAAGCAAGGGAAAACTTTCTAGGAAAACTAAATGGTTTTTGAAAAATGAATTTTCTGCCCGCTATTCACATTTACTTTCACAGGTAGGATACTTTTACCTTCAAAGAAAGACTTGTATAAGAAAACCACTTAAAAATAAGAAAATATGGAAGATGTTAATTAGATTCTCAAGCTTTCTGAAATTGCTTAATACAATTATTATTATTTCCATCACTATTCTTATCACGGAAGTTGCCATAGAGTTTACGTTAACTTGAAAAAGTAAAGAGGAATACGAAATCTCAATGTTCGTTGATTTGAATCAAGAGATTATATCTTTAAAACAGTATTATTTTCATGAGGTGGGCCATTTTTTCCACAGATTGATGGCCTGGTACACTTGATGTTCCAATACTTATTTCACTCATAGACGAGGACTTTATTCTCCACGTTTGGGTGTACTTCCAAGCATCTAAGATTTTGGCTGGACAATATCCTGCATGGGATCTGAATTTTGGATTTTATGTGGAATTTTGGATTTTGGATGGCCAGCTTGGTATCTGAAGGAAGTGATATCTATGCAGCTGAAAGGGATTAAACTTAAAATATGTGAAACAAACAACACATTGAGGCTATGCTCACTTCTCTATTTCATTCAATGAAGACGGATTACATCCTTATATAGAAAAACACTCTACCGAGTCGGTTACATGCAAACCAAAGACATCTAGACTCTCAACTATGAACTGACTCTTAACACGCCTACAACTGAGTCTCACAACTGAAGATTATAACTTGTGCTTACTCCATTATTTCTAAGTCTCCCCCTTAATGGAGAATGGATTGACTTTTATACCTAACATCTCCCTAAACAGTTCAAACTTAATCTTTCCAAGAGGCTTAGTGAAAATATCAGCAGCATTTTCACTAGTATTACAATACACACGAGTTATTTCATTTGACTGCAACTTTTCTTGAACAAAATGATACTGAGCTTCAACATGCTTTGTCCTTGCATGAAAAATTGGATTCTTCGCAATATTGATTGAACTTTGATTATCACATCTGATCATTGTAGGTTCCTTTCGTTCTTCTCCAACATCTTGAAGAATTCTTCTTAACCAAACAACTTCACAAGTTGTTGCACACAAATATTTATATTCTACTTTGATAGAAGACAAAGATACAGTAGGTTTCTTTTTACTACTCCATGAAACAACCCCGGATCCAATGCTGAACTCATCCAGTGGTTGATCTTCGATCATCCAGATTGCCAGCCCAATCAGAATCTGAATAAACTGTCAACTCAACATCAAATGCATCAGTATATTTAATACCATAATCAAGTGTACATTTTAGATACCTGAGTACTGCCTTTGCTACATTCCAATGACTTCCATGAGGTTTCACCATGAACTGACTTAACACACTCACATATATGAAATATCAGGTCTGGTTGTGGTGAGATATTTCAGACCACCCACCATCTGTCTATACACAATGCCATTCACCTCCTTCGAACCATCATCACAAGAAGGTTTCACATTCTCCTACATGGGAACAGTAGAATACTTACACTGATCCATTTTAAATCTCTTAAGTATTTCTCTCATATACTTACTCTGACACACAAAAGTTTGGCCTACATTTCTCCAAACTTCAAGACCTAGGCAGTAATGTAACTCACCAAGATCTTTCATTTCAAATACCTTTGATAATTGCTCCTTGATTTCATCAATTAACTTCTCTGCATTTTCTGTAATTATTAAATCATCAACATATAATGAAATCAATACTAGATACCCATGTTCATCAAATTTGGTATACAAATTTGGATCACTTTTGCTCCTCATAAAACCCTGTTGAAGAAAGAAAGAGTCTATCTTTTCAGACCATGACCTAGGTGTCTGTTTTAGTCCATACAATGTTTTCTTTAACTTAAACACTAAGTGTTCTTGCCCCTTTTCAACAAACCCTTCAGTTTGAGTAAGATAAACCTCTTCCTTTAACTCACCATTCAAAAATGCAGATTTAACACTTAATTGATGCAGCTTTCAATGGTACTTTGTAGCTAAAGCAATTAACATTCT
>JASDQU010241031.1:30802-43936 GCA_032191745.1 Picea mariana
TGTGTAAGAACGAATCACTTTAAGAGAAGAAGTGTCTACAGTTGGAATGTTTGAATTTTTGATTTGGAGAAGCATGACCGTGTTTTTTTTGTTGTATCGCAGATATACAAATAAATGGAATTCAAAGGATGAGGGAGCCATTGTTGTGTGAAGAGTAACAACTTTCATGCGCAGCTGAGGGCGATGAATTTATAAATTCTGCGATGCATATTTTGGTTGAATATAAGTGAAGTGGGTTTTGTTGATTTGGAGCTGGCTGCTAAAAGACGCTACTCGGATGATTGTTGAGGTTCGTTTCAATGAGCTAGCCAAAAAACGACAGGCTTTCTCGGTCTAATTTCGCACAATGCATCTGAATGTAGATATTTGGGTTTGTTGTCAATTAGCCTCTTCAGACACATACTTTGGCTTGGAGCTGTGAGAGTTCTTGAGGATTTGAGAAAACTAAGTTCGAAATCGATGCAAAATTTGAGTTTTTGAAGTGGGTTTGACCGCTTTTGCTTTGATTAACAAAGATTTGGAGAGCTGAGGAAGCCGCAGCTTCCAGGTTAGCAGTGAAGGCCGTGAGTGTGCTACTGCCACAGAAAGTTGGAGAGCAGTCAGAGCTCAGGAGAGTCGTGAGGGCTGAGCTGCTGAGACCGCGCAGAGGAGAAGCAGATGCTGCAATTGTTGAGGATCTGCGGAACTAGAGAAGAGGCCGTAGAATACATTTAGGAGGTCCCGTGTGACGCTGAGGAGAGTCGTGGAAGTCTAAAGAATTATTGGAAAGTCTGAAGAATGGAGTTGTTGATGATGTTGTAGTTTGAAAAGTGATGCAGCGTTTCTTTCAAGAATTAGAGACGGGGGTTGTTAAAAATGTTGAGGCGGAAGAGAGAAGTATGCGTGAAGATGGAGGCTCTCCCGGAAGGTAAAAATATGCATGCCCACATTATCAAAATTGGATATGAGAGTCACATATTTGTGCGGAATAATCTCGTCAATAATGGCGTGCAACCTAATGAATTTACTTTTACTACTGCTGTTAAGGCTTGTGCTAACCTGGCAATGCAAATGTAGAGATATGAGTAGGCTTTCTTGTGTTAAAATGTCTCATCTTCCCAAGTGAGAGTTGAGTCAAACATTTCTGTATGTAAAAAATCCTCCTTTGGATTGGTAAAAGGTTGGTAAAAAGGTAATTGAGTGTATAGAAAAGTGCTTGGAATGGTCATGTGGCATTCAGCCTTAGAGAAAATTGATTCAAGTTGTAAGAGGACAGAGTCAATTTCAAGTGAGAGAAAGTCAACTTCAAGTGACTGAGTCTTTGAATGAATTTAAAATTTTTGTGAAAATGAATCTTGAAATGTAAAGTCATTACAGGAGAGTATTAACCTCAAGAAGTGTCAAAATGAGTGGAAGACTCAAAATGAGTGTTAGTTAAAGTTAAAGTTAAAGTGAGAGTCTGTTAAGCTAGTCAAAAGTTGAGTCCAAATCAAATGTTAAAGTAATGTAAAATCATGGCAAGTGGTGCGGCAATTAAGTTTGTCAATCCATTGTCATAGGTTGTCTTGTTGGATATTGATCAACTTCAACAAGAAACATATCCATAAAGTATATTGAAAGGAAAAACAAGATGCAAGAAGCATGGATGGTGAAAAGACTCCCGTTGGAAGAGGTAAAGAACAAAGAAACTCCAAATGAAGTTATGTAATGCTTAATGATGAGATGTAAATGGGCATATGTAATGGGCTTGTAATTTGGGAATTTAGTAAAGAATGTCGAATTTTTGTACCTGAAATGAAATGATGCATATATTTTGTAGGGGGTGCATGATCGGTAGTACGCGACACCCTAGAGGTTGTTTTTGGTCCAAAGTTGTAAAGCTTAGCCATAGGCAAGGAATGTTATATTCCCCAGGTGTTTAGTAAGCCCTGTTGAGTCAGGCCTACATGGATTAGTGTGATCATGTGGCATGTATCCCTCTTAGGCATAAAGAGTGGATGTGGCATCAAGCTGTGGAATTAACCACTAGGTAGGTACAAGGGTGTTAGGTGTACTCGTATCTAAGTTTGATGGTGATCGGAAAAGTTAGATCTTTGATTAAGGGGAGAAATGTGAGATTAAGTAATATCAAAGTGTCAGTTGGTTGGGACCAAGTTCTGACTAAAGGAGTCTAAGATATTGATGAACCATGTACGTGAAAAGGATACCTAGAGAACTTGTGAGTATAGCAGATGGTACCCATGTATCTCGGTAGATGGATCTCTTTTTATATGGACATCAATGATTAGTTGTTTGCAGGTACAAAAGGAAGATGCAAAACTTTGAGCATTAATCAATGTTATGCAGGTACAAAGAAGAAGCAAAAAATGTTTGAGGATGAACCTCATGTGAGTGTGTGTTGTGTAAATCAAATTCCCCATCATGCAAGGTTCATGGTTAGCCAAAAGCACCAGTAAGAAACCACTTGATGTGATGGTTCCTGAGCATTATAATGGGAGCAAATTGAAGGAATCCCAACCATATGAAGATAGAAATTGAAGATGATGACTCAGATAAAGACCTAACCAAGACATGTATTCAATAAGGAGGAGACATTGCAGATCAAAGGAGCAATTTGCAAAGGCTTTAGCAGAAGACCAATTTGAGAGAAGCATTGGGCATTATAAATATCGATGTAAGATGTAATTAGTAGTAAAAATTAGGGGGAGTGTTGGAGGTATTAATTTCTACCTACCAACAACCACTACTTCGAGACTCTTCTTGATCGATATCCATGGACGCTTCCATATATTTCCGCTGTGAGAACTCTAGGACCCTCCAAAATCTTCCAAAGCCTCTATAAATATGAAGCAAATGTAAGCATGTTGATAAAATTGAGCAATACAATTTGTGTTTGTTACTGTCTATGTTATTTTCTTCTGACCCCTTCGTCGCATCATGATCACCTATTACCTTGTTGGAAGCAAGGGAAAACTTTGTGAGCAAGCTAAATGGTTTTTGAAAAACGAATTTTTCTGCCCGCTTTCCACATTTACTTTCACAGGTAGGATACTTTCACATGAGACTTGTATAAGAAAACTGAAATTGCTTAATACAATTTTTATTTTTTCCATCACCATTCTTATCACGGAAGTTGCCATAGAGTTTACGTTAACTTGAAAAAGTAAAGAGGAATACGAAACCTCAATGTTCGTTGATTTGAATCAAGAGATGATATCTTTAAAACAGTATTATTTTCATAAGGTGGGCCATTTTTTCTACAGGTCGATGGCCGGGTACACCCAATGTTCCAATACTTATTTCACTCATAGACGAGGACTTTATTCCCCTTCCAAGCATCTAAGATTTTCGCTGGACAACATCGGGCGTGGGATCTGAATTTTGGATTTTCTGTGGAATTTTGCATTTTGGATGGCCAGCCTGGTATATCTGAGAGGCACATGGACAGCTTATCCAAACGTAGAAGAAAGTGATATCTATGCAGCTTAAAGGGATTAATCGTTGAGATTTGTGGTCAGATTCTTGAAAAGTCCCAGCTAACCACGACATTATAAGAGACAAACAAATTCTGTACCATTCAACTCGAAATAATATCACAATTGACAGGCAGCAGAAGTACCGACTCGGTGAATCAAAATTGTAGATTAACAAAATGTTATAGTTGGAATGTTTAAATAGGATGAAGCAAACAAATTCCTGTACCATCCAACTCGAAATAATATCACAATTAACAGTCAGCAGAAGTACCGACTCGGTGAATTAAAATTGTAGATTAACAAAATGTTATAGTTGCAATGTTTAAATAGGATGAAACAAACAAATTCCTGTACCATCCAACTCGAAATAATATCACAATTGACAGACAGCAGAAGTACCGACTAGGTGAATCAAATTGTAGATTAACAAAATGTTATAGTTGGAATGTTTAAGTAGGATGAAAGCGCACGTTTAGGGAAAGTATCAGAGTTTATATTATGTGTTAATCAAACTTTTAATCATAAATTTTAATTTTATGGTGAGCAATTGAAAATGCTAGTATTAACTAGGGCAGCCACATAACCTGTGGCAGCGAGCATTCGAGGGCAGCCACATAACCTGTGGTAGCGAGCATTGGAAGGGCGCTTGGTTGTGGCTTGGAAGGCGTCCAAGCATGCATTAGTAGAAAAGGTTGTTGAACGGACACCTGGTAAGGAATCTGGATGTACCAGGTATCGGATTCACTATCCTGCTGTAAGCTTCTTATAAAAGAGATCTGAATACAGCTGCAGCACCGTTGCAATTAAATTAAAAATACTGTGCACTATATAGCCGGGTCGCCTTTGTGTGTATGTGTAACACTAACAATATTGCATATAAACAAAGCATTGCAATATCTATTGAATATTCAAGATCCATTTCTGTGTAGGGAAACTCAGATGTATATTCGGGTTATACACAAATGGCTATCAAATATCACAACTTCGAAAAAGTCAGAACTTGAAATATGCAACCATATGTTTGCAATTTCGATGTGCGTATCATATGAGAGTTCAGATGGGTCTATGTATATTCTTTCCGAAACCGAGTTTAGATGGCTATTACCAGGCCTCAAATTCTTTTAGCCATTGCTTAATAGTTTGTTAGTCCAGCGCATTTGGAGGGTTGGACGGGTATTAATAGATAAACTTTATTTATTAATAAAGTTTATTCATTAACTTTCTCCTCCCACTTTCTATAAAAAAAATAAAGGGTGAAAAGTAGAACATTAATATATAAATTTTATTATTAATAAAGTTTATCTATTAATTCTCTCCTTCCACCCTCTATAGAGAGTGAAAAACATTAATCAATAAACTTTATAATTAATAAAATTTATTTATTAATTCCAAACTTTATAATTAATAAACTTTATTTATTAATTCCAGCACATCCATAGAACCTGGCTGAAAACTTGGCTCAGAAAATAGTGGCGTTTGCCTGAGACTCTACGGTGCTTATCCAGAGGAGGCATGGCCTGAGGATGCACAATTCGCTGCGGTCCTTTCGCAGGGCTCGGGAGCCATTGCAGCTCACCTCATGATATAATCTGATCGCAAAAAAACAAACAGATACAACAATAACAAATATATTACACGTTGAATTTCTGTGATGGCAGGATCGGTCAATGAAATAGAGATAATCATAAACAGAAGTGCAAAAAAACAAATACGAGGGATGATTCCAGCCATATAAACCTGCAGTAAAAGAAATCAAAGTATAGTAAACCAACAATATAAACTTAAATGCAGTAAAAGAAATCAAAGTATAGTAAACCAACAATATAAACTTAAATGCAGTAAAAGAAATCAAAGCATAGTAATGAGTAATGGCTTGCATATATATTAATCATTTTTAATATTTAAATGTGGTAATTATATATTCTTATAGTAATTTTATAATGTGATTAGGTAAATGTAAAAGAGTAAACATGTTAATTGATTCTTTCATAAATGCAAGGAAGTTATGAACAATAAATCTGACTCATTGATTTTGGATTACTACTAAAAATATGCCAGCATCTTCAATACACAACCATCACATTAAGATTTAATGTTAAAAGATCATTAATTTTGCTCATTAACAATATGTGTAACTATAGAAGTAACTATAACTTAATTATACTTAAAAAAATAATAATATGTCTAGTCTCATTTAACTAAAATGGCAAGTGTCTAGCCTGTGAAAGGATGGCATTCCCTTCCTCTACCCACTACTCAGTTCATGTAGATAATCTGAAGCTCTCTAAACCCAAAAGTACTGAAATAATATAGTATGGTTTTATTTTCAAATACCATAATATAATACATGAAATTGAAACAACCTGAACAGTCCGTGAAAAATTCATCATTGTTTTGTAAAGCATAAACAACCAGTGACAAATCTATTCATCATTGTTTTGTAAAGCATAAACAACCAATAACAAATCCCTTGTTGGGCTCCTTAGCATACATATTCATCACTGGTTTGTAAAGCGTGAACAACCCTTGACAAATCCCTTGTTGGTGAGCTCCTTCTCATACATTTTCACCATTGTTTTGTAAAGGAGGTAAGCTTACAGTTCTCTCTATACTTTATGGGTAGTGTAGAATATATCAATTTTATATACAGTATAAATAATTAAAAAAAATATTTTTTCAAAAATTTAATTTTTATTTATTTTTTATAAATTCAAAATTTACATTACATTGATAAATACACAATTAATTATTATAATTCATTTAATTTATCTTTTAATGTTATTTTTTTATATAAAATTTTGTAATTAATTATTATTTATATTATAAAAATTTTGTAATTAATTATTATTTACATTATAAAAAATTTGTAATTAATTATTATTTACATTATGAAATCGATTATGGTTATAATTATAGTTTTGATTATAGTTTTAATTTTATATAATAATTATATTATTTCACATAGTTGGTGTTATAATATTATAAATTACATCTTTTATTAATATAAATATATTGATATAATTTTAAAATAATATAAATATATTGATATCATTTTAAAATTTTTCATGTCAGTATTTTATATAATTTTCTGTATATCCATATTTTATATAATTTTAAAATTGTGAATATTTATATTTATAAATATCCATATTTATAAATATTTACCTTATCTAAGTTTTCTAATTTTAGGAAGAATGATCTACTTAAAAATGTTTCACTTAATTAAAAAAAAACTTTATTTATGAATTTATAGAAGTTGTTAATTTATAAAATGAAAATAAAAAAATATGATTTTATTTTCAAATTTATGGTTGCAAAATTTGTCATGATAAATTGTTCATTTAATTGTGAAATTTTTTTCATAGATTTTTATATTTAAAATTTTTTTAATTTATTTATACATTAAAAATATTAAAATCATTTTGATTAATACATTTAAAATTTTATTTTAAATCATTTAAGTGGTTTTCATAAATATATTTAAAATTTTATTTTATGGTTATAAATTTGTCTTATTTTTATTTATTTTATTTTTATACTTATGTATCATATTGTTTTTTCATCTTTTATATATGATTATTTTGTTAGTTTACCTGAAAGTAAATTGTTTAAAATAATAATGAAAATATTAACATTTACAAAATACAAATATTTTTTAATTCAAATTAAATTATTTAAATAACAATATTTTTAATTAATATTTTGATTACAAATACTTTTTAATTCAAATTAAATTATTTAAATAACAATATTTTTAGTTTAGATTTTGATTTACATAAACATATTTTAAATTTGTTAAAATATATAAACATATTTCATATTTTATAAAAACTCTAATATTTGATGAGAAAATTATTTTATTATAAAATAAGAAAAAATAATATATAAAAAGAAAAATCCATGGCCTGAAAAAACCTATCACCTTTTTTACACTCAAAGGGTTGAAGAAGACCCCAGATGAGGTGTCAGAGCGCTCCATACATCCATCTGAGAACTCAAAGCCTGCCACCTCGCCTTAAGCAACGT
Source organism: Picea mariana (assembly GCA_032191745.1). NCBI lineage: Eukaryota > Viridiplantae > Streptophyta > Pinopsida > Pinales > Pinaceae > Picea > Picea mariana. The sequence continues at coordinate 38,284 of JASDQU010241031.1, forward strand.
GAAAGAACTTGATGCTCCCTTTGGCCTTTATTACCACCTTATGAACTCTGCAACTATCCATTTATGTGCACTCTCAACTAATTGCTTCAGTGCGCTTAGCCCTGGCTTCCCGTCATGGCTATGGAAATTGTACACTACTCGATCCTCCTGCACTCGTGTGAATTTACTCTTTATCCTCCCTCTTATGGCAATGTCCCTCCCTCCAGTTGGTATCTATCGCCCTCTCCTTCCGACTACTCTTGCACTTTCTCATTCTCCCTGGTGCCTACCTGGATATCCCTGCTCGAATCTCCTCCTTACCCTCATTTTCGTCAAGCTATGCCTCGCCTTTGCGAGAAGCCAAATAAAGTTTACCTCTAGTACCAAAACAGAGAGGCCATGGCCAGCAAGCACCCACCCACTTTCACTCCTACTCTTAGCTCCTCACCTCCATCATCCACTCAGTCCTCACCAGACCAGTGTGGCCTTCTGCCTCTGTCCTCACCATAGGCTTATCGATTTGAATGGTTTGACCTTTAAGGTAATTCTCCCGGATTTTCTCCTGGAACTCTCCCAAACCTGGCCTCAACCTTAAAACCATCATTGGCATGCCCTTCTAGTCCACCACCATTCGCTACCTTGGCACCCCCCTCGCCACCCCCCTCGCCACACCCGCTGCCAACTTCTGTGCCTTCGCTGGAGGAATTCAATGCTCAATTGCAAAAAATTCAATTGGAAGTGACTCAAGGCCAAGATCTTCTCCAGACGGATTGTACTTTATGCCTGCGACTCCGAGATTCGATCTCAATTCTCCATGATTTGGTCTTCGCGGTCCATAAGGATGTCGATGACCTTTGTTTTCGGATGGAACACCTAGATCAGTGCACAGAGAAAATCGAATCTCTACTCTCGACCCTGCTTCACTCCTTGCATTCACAAGATTCGGGCATCGATTACCCTGCATCTGCAGAGGCATTTCGTGCTTCAAACTTCCAAAGGGAGGATGAACGAGACATGGATACATGTGCAAAGGAAGTTGAGGACAAGCGAGACCAACACGTAGAGTAATCCAACGACATGCAAGAACACCAGACACCATGACAATCAATAGGCACACATGTGTCAAAATTCTTGTTTTATTTTGACAAATGTTAGTTGTTTCTGGAAGGTTATGTTTAGACTGTTGGATTTTAGTACTGTTTATTTTTTGGGCCTCTCAGACGATAGGATTTCTATGGTTCATAGTATGATCCTCTTTTGGTACATAGTATTCATGCATGGATCGTTCAAATCGATTTCCCCACAGGGCGATTCAGAGAAATTATGTTTAATTATCACTGATTTTTACAGTCCAAGTGTCAGGCTAAGTTGGTTTCCCTTCGGGGAAACTTAGCACATCCAAAACTCATTCACAAGATGATACTGTAATTTTTTCTCATGACAGGTAATATATAGCTTCTTACTTAAAAAAGGGGGGGGGTTTTGAAGAAGAAAAACACACAAAATAACTTTGTCAAAATTCCATGGCATGAAAAAATCTATCACCTTTGTCTCACTCAAAGGATTGAATATGAAAAACACCTTTTGTTGGTTTAGTTGAAAGTAAATTGTTTAAAATAATATTCAAAATACTAACATACAATATGAAAATACTTTTTTATTTAAAATTAAATTATTTAAATAACATATTTTGATTGACATAAACATATTTTAAATTTGTAAAAATATATAAACATATTTCATATCTTTATCAAAGACTCCAATATAAAAAAAAAAAATCAATGAAAAATTTATTTCATTATAAATTAAGAAAAAATAATATATAAAAAGAAAATGCCATGGCATGAAAACTTGGCCATACCTTCATTTTTGTAATGTGTCAAACACAAACCAACCTTTTCATGCAACAAAAATAATGTGATGTTGCAATCTAACGAGCAAAATCAGATGTTGCAATCTAACGAACAAAATCAAACGTTGCAATATAACGAACAAAATCATACGTGACAATGTGACGAACATAGTAATGTTGCACTATTGTAACAACAATAATGTCCCAATGTGACGAACATAGTAATGTTGCAATGTGACAAACATAATAATGTCTCGATGTGACTAACATAGTAATGTTGCAATCTTCCAAACATAGTGACCTCGCAATGCGGCGAACATAAACGAACGTCGCAATATGACTAACATTGCCCTGTTGTCACAATGTGACAAGCATATCCTCCCATTGAGATGTCACACACATATCATGACGTCACAATGTAAAAAATATTTCCAAACATCACAATGTGATGACCACAATGCATTGTCACCATGTGGTGTACACACACCAATGTGGCAACTTGAAAAACATAGAACAACATTTCAATGAGATGAACAATTCCAAATGTTGAAATGTGATGAACATACACCACTTTCGAAATGTGACAAACCTATTCCAATGCCATAATGTGACAAAAAAAAAACCTATGTCGTGAATCATAACCTTATGATGTCATGAAAAAAAATGGACGTTACAACATGACGAACATCGTAAAGTTTAAATGTGACGAACATAGTAACATCCCACCACGTCGAACATAATATCATTGCAATCTGTCTAAAATAGTAACGTTACAAAGTGTTGAACATAAACAAAAGTCGCAATATGATGAACAAAGCCCTTTTGCCACAATATGAATAGTAACCTCGCAATGTGGAAAACATAAATGGATGTTGGAATGTGACGATCATTGCCTAATGACACAATCTAAATAGTAATGTCACAATGTGACGAACATAAACAGACATTGCAACTTCACAAACATTGTCATGTTGTCACAATGTGAAGAATATAAATTCATGTAGCAATGTTAGGCATATATTGTGACATCACAATGTGACAAACATTTTTAAACATCACAATGTGACAAACATTTTTAAACATCACAATGTGATGACCACAACCCATGGTTGCAATGTGATATACACAAACCAATGTAGCAATGTGACAAATATAGACCAACATTGCAATGAGACGAGCCTTTCCCAATGTCACAATGTCATGAACATAACCCCATGTTGGAATGTGTCAAACATATTCCAACACCATAATATGACAAACAATCACATTAGTACAATACTTAATAGACCATTAATGTGTTAATTAATTTATACCTTAGTACTTTAGCACATTTATGTATTGTTGCATCAACTTATTGATACATTATTAATGTATTACTTTATTATTACTTTAGTAATTATTTCATACTTTATTAATGTACTTCCTTTATTAATTATTAATACATTTCAACATATGTTTATGTTTTCAATATGACGAACATAAACAAACTTTGCACGAACCTTCCCCAATGTCGCAATGTCACGAACATAACCCAATGTTGGAATGTATCAAAGTTATTCCAATGCCATAATGTGACAAACAACCACATTAGTAAATTAATTAATAGACCATTAATGCATTACTTAATTTATACATTAGTACTCTAGTACATTAATGTATTATCACATCAACTTATTAATACATTATTAATGTATTACATTATTATTACTTTACTAATGTTTTAATACTTTATTGATGTAATTACTTTATTAATTATTAATACATTTCGACGTTTGTTTATGTTTGCAATGTGATTAACATAAACAAACTTCACAATGTGATGAAAATTGCCATGTTGTTGTAATCTAAATAGTAATGTTGGAACTCAACGAACAGAACGAACGTTGCAATTTGATGAACACTGTCATGTTGTCATGATGCAACAAACATATCCTCATGTTGCAATGCAACACATAGATCCTAACGTCACAATGTGACAAACATTTCCAAATGTTTCAATGTCACAACCACAACCCATTGTCGCAATGTGATGCACACAAACCAATGTGCCAATGCAACAAATGTACAACAACATAGAACAACATTGCAATGAGATAAAACATTTCCCAATGCTACAAAATCACAAACATAATTGAATGTCACCAATGCCATAATGTAACAAGAAAAACCCTACGTCGCAAAAAAAATCTTACGATGTCATGTCATGAACAAAAATGGATGTTACAACATGACGAACATAGTACTCTTGTAATGTGAATAACATAGTAACATCTCACTATGGAAAACATAATATCATTGCAATCTATAAAAAATAATAACGTCACAAAGTGTTGAACATAAACAAACGTCCCAATGTGATGAACAAAGCCCTTTTGTCACAATGTGAATAGTAACGTCGAAATGTGACAAACATTAATGAACATCACATTGCCTCGTTGTCACAATGTGAATAGTAACATCACAACATGATGACCATAAATGGACATTGCAAAGTGATGAAAATTGTCGTGTTTTCACAATGTGACGAACATATCTTCACATAGCAATGTGATGCACATATCCTGACATCAAAATGTGACAAACATTTTCAACCATCGCAATGTGATGACCACAACCCATTCTCACAATATGATATACACAAACCAATGTGGCAATGTGACAAATATAGACCATCATTGCAATGAGACAAAATTTTCACAATGTCGCAATGTCACGAATATAACCCACTATTGGAATGTGTCAAACCTATTCCAATGCCATAGTGTGACAAACAACAACATTAGTATAGTAATTAATAGATCCACAATGTGAAAAAATTATTCCAATGACATAATTAGTATATCCATAATGTGACAAACAACCACATTAGTACATTAATTTATATATCCATAATGTGTTAAACCTATTCCAATTCCATAATGTGACAAACAACTGAATTAGTACATTTCCCAATGTGGCAATGTCATGAACATAACTGACTATCACCAACGCCATAATGTGACAAAAAAAACCTTACAATGTCATGTCATGAACAACAATGAATGTTACAACATGGCGAACATAGTAGTGTTGCAATGTGACGAACATAGTAACATCCCACTATGGAAAACATAGTATCATTGCAATCTATCAAAAATAATAACATTGCAAAGTGTAGAACATAAATGAACATCACAATGTGATGAACAAATCCTATTAGTCACAATGTGACAAACATAAATGAACGTCGCAATGAGATGAACATTTCCCTGTTGTCACAATATGAATCATAACGTCGCAACATGATGACCATAAACGAACATTGCAATGTAACGAACATTATCATGTTGTCTCAATGTGACGAACCTATTTTCACGCAGCAATGTGATGCACATATCCTGAAATCACAATGTGAAAAACATTTTCAAACATTGTAATGTGACGACCACAACCCATTGTTGCAATGTGATGTACACAAACCAATGTGGCAATGTGACAAATATATACCAACATTACAATCAGACGAACCTTTCCCAATGCCGCAATGTCATTAACATAACCCACTATTGAAACGTTTGAAACCCATTCCAATGCCATAATGTGACAAACAACCACATTAATACATTAATTAATAGATCATTAATGTATTAATTAATTTATACATTATTACTTTAGTACAATAATATATTATCACATCAACTTATTAATACATTATCAATGTATTACTTTATTATTACCTTAGTAATGCTTTAATTCTTTATTAATGTACTTCCTTTATTAATTATTAATAAATTTTGACGTCTCTTTATGTTTGCAAGGTGACGCACATAAACAAATGTTGCA
>JASDQU010241031.1:44006-57494 GCA_032191745.1 Picea mariana
ATAATGTGAAAAATATTTTCTAACATCACAATTTCACAACCGGAACCCATTGTTGCAATGTGATGTACAAAAACCAATGTACCATTGTGATAAACATAGATCAACATTGTAATGAGATGAACATTTCTCAATGTCACAATATCACGAACATAACCCACTATCAGAGTGTGTCAAACCTATTCCAACACCATAATGTAATCAACAACCACATTAGTACATTAATCAATAGGTCATTAACATATTAACTAATTAATACATTAGTACTTTAGTATATTAATGTATTATCACATCAACTTATTAAGACATTATTAATGTATTAATTTATTACTACTTTAGTAATGTTTTAGTACTTTATTAATGTACTTCCTTTATTCATCAACATAATCAACATCGCCCTCCATAATCATCTCCACATGGTCTACGAATCTCATCCATGGGCATGAACAATCATAGTCAACCCCGATCAACCATGGTAATGGTCAACGATAGCCAATCATGGTGAATTTCAACCATAGTCAACCATGGTGATGGTCAACCATGGCCAAGCATGGTGAAGTTAAACCATGACCAACCATAATGATATATTAATTAACGCATTCATACACAAATACCTTAATTTCTTAAAATATTATTGTATTATTATTTAATGCATGAATGAAATATTTAAGTTTAAGTATTAATACATTAATAATAATAAAGTGCTAATAACAAATTTAATAGAGTATAAAGTATAAATTCAATATATTAATACTTTTCCCAATTTTCACTAATTCAAATGGTTAAGATGTAGGTTTCGTTTGAATTCAATACCTTTATGGTCTGTCAACTAGAAACAACTTAGATTTGATTGTTGCTAGTATTTAATCCCTATAAACTTTTTAAATCAGTTCATTCACGAAAATTATAATTGTAATTTTAAATTTCCCTTTGTTTAAATATCAGTATCCTACATAACCGTATACACTCCTCTCTTCCACCTATATCGATAAAAACACCTAGCTTGAGGTATTTGCTAATGCATTAGGTGCTCCATTATGGTGCAGAACTTGACGACGAAAATTATCAACTTTTCAGAAATGTTGTCAACAAAGTAACAGGTTGGAACTATTTTATTCATAGGTTCACTGTTCAACTACTCAACCTGTCATTTCAAAGTTTCCGTCAGAATCTTTGAAAAACTATATACTTTTCACCGAAATTGACGAGCATAAAAAATATGCATGTTTCCATGAGGCTAATTGAACTACTTTATCTATCAACAGGAGCATGATAGCTAATAGAATATTAGTGTTAATCCTAAAAATCAATATAATTCCAGTTCATATAAAAGCTTTCAAAGAATGTACTTGTCTTTCTTAAACATTTTACAGCTTTCAGCAAGCCCTACTTACCAACATTTTAAACCATTTATGCCGTCTCTTGTCAAACGCATGAAACGGGCATCCGCAGCATGATTTGCAATGCGAAGGTTCACTTGAGCTTCCATTGGGAGATGAAAATTGATGGTTAAATGGTCGTCATTTTCCAAAGTAAAAATACTATGTAACATTGTCCTTTTCTTTGTTTCTCATTGTTATCACATTTTGCAATCCTCTTAATTTTTTAGGACACTTCTTAATTATAATATACATAGAGTTAACATATCATAAACTTTAATATTTATTATCCATTTTATTTGGATATTGAAATATTTTGTTTATGATTCATATATATCATGGTTAGAAAGGGATCAAGTCTCTATAACTAAAAAAATGAGGAAAGTCTTTGAACCTAGAGGGATTTGATCCCCTTAACATATAATATATGATTTATGATATATCTATATTTAAGATGGATATACACTAATTACATGTGTGAGAGAGATATAGTTTAATAAATTTCATTATTATGAAGCATCAAGAAATGGTTTTCTAGTCACTTCATTATTACAAATGATCAAGACATAGTTCTCTAGTCAATATAGCAATGAAAATTATATCATAATTCTTGTTACATCCATAATAATTGATTCCTAAGTACAACAAAACTTAATTAAAAGAGAGGTTTCAAGCTAGTAATATAAATGTGGTTGTAGTTATGTACAAAATCATAGTGTTTGATTATGGAAGATTCCACTCATAATTCATGAAAAAAAACATTTCTTTAATCATATATTAATCATGTATATGATGAGCAAATATAAATAACCATGATAAAATACTTATCTTGTCTGTAAAATGATCCAAGGTAATTGACTAGTGTGAGCTATTCTCCTCCCAATCATAGGAAATCCTCTATAGATTCCACCCCTTTGTTATAGATTCCACCCTTTTGCTAGGCTATGAGACCACCATGGCATAGGAAACAAGTTCAAGAATTCCAAGTAATTTTTCCCATTACCAAGAATTTCTATTGAGTTCTTTACTCACACCAGCTTCTCACACTCACAATACTTATCTCACACAACACAAGGAGGATGCGTCCATGGGAAGTTCTTCCCTACTGTCTATTTCAAATTTAACTCCAACCAAATTTCTCTTGTTTCTTGGGCATTTTATAGTCACCTTTCTTCAAGGATTTTAAGGGTATCTCTCTACCCAATTTGATTTATATTATTGTACATCAATCTTTTCCTCTTTCTCTCTGTGTTTTTATCTTTGTTCTTATTCTCTATCTTGAACATTTTATAGTCACCTTTCTTCAAAGATTCTAAGGGTGTCTCTCTACCCAATTTGATTTATATTGTTGTACATCAATCTTTTCCTCTTTCTCTCTTTCTGTTTATCTTTGTTCTATTCTCTACTATCCTCTCTTAGATTTCAATCATGTGATAATCTACCTTTTCAAAGGTAAAACGGTGTCTTTCTCTTCCCCAATCCTTGTACAAAATCACATCTTCTCCCCTGATTCCAACTTCCTCACATGCAATGAGTCGAAGGTGGCAAGGAAATTCCTAATCCAAATTCTCTTAGTTTCACATGCAATGAATCGAAGGTGGCAAGGAAATTCCTAATCCAAATTCTCTTAGTTTCAATAATGTGGAGGACAAGTTTCCTACAATATAAGAGTTGGTTGACTATATTTAAAAAATGGTTAAACTCAAATTAGACCAGAGATTAGGCCCAACATGTAAACGAGTGAATGGTACGTTAATGACAAGGTGGAATATAATTATTAAAAACAGATGTATAGATATTCATTACTTTAAATTCTGTAAGATAAATTTATATAAAATGTTTACTTCAGGTAAAACATATATTTTCAAAACATTTAAAGGATCAAAACCAAGACATTGCAATTACAGCTTAGAAAAGCATAGAGCTGTGTTTTTGACATGTTTACACATCCTTTGAACTACTATGCACCATCAATTCTGATTGGAATGATAATTTCGTCCCAAAAAAATTGAAATTCGGAATGCTCTCTCACAGCTTTTGGAGTGAAAACTTTAGTAGTCCACTTCATTCCACCTCCGAATAAATAGCCAATTCGAGGTAGTCAATCCCACCTTGGCGAAATTTCTTTACATAACATATTCCAAAAAATTGTAGTGGGATAAGACCCTTCATTCTATCATGGTTTGCTCCCCTTTTGAAGTTTCTTATGTGCACAAATAGGCAGCCCACTTTGACTTTCGGCTTTATTGCCTCCACCTACATCCGAGCAGCAGCTCAACGCCCAACAACATGCCACTTCCTTTGTTCACTAGATTTCCTAGATCCATCTAGAAGTACGCATAGCACTCCAGCAAAATCAAGAGCATGTGAAGAAACAGAGAGATCGTCACTGAAGTCCATCTCCCTTCAAAATTGTTGATCTGATCTCAAAGTTCGTTGATTTGAGTCAAAACATGATATCTTTAAATATATTATTTGCATCGGGATTCGGGCGGGCTATTTTTTCTACATATTGATGGTCGGGTACACCCAATGTTTCAATACTTATTTCACTAATAGACCTGGGCTTTATTCCTCGTGCTCTCTTAACGTTTGGGTGTACTTCCAAGCAATTGAGATTTTCCGTAAACAACCCAACATGAATTTTGGATTTTCCGGGGAGTTTTAATGGCCAGCCTGTTAATTTAGGAAAAAATATATATCATCATAGTCAAAAGGTATCTAAGAGAAGTACATGGATAGCTTATACACGTTGAAACTGCTAACTAATTTTTGTTGCAAATATTAATTACAAGTCAGTGAGATTTACGTAGTCAATTTGTCAGTAGATTTGTCAATTAGCCAAATTGTTAGTCCATGGATTTGGTTTTCAGTCTGCAAATACAAAGTCACACATTTACACAAGATCAGTCGACAAGCATGGAAGTTATTAATAGATTTGATCTTTTCTTTCTCAAGTCCAATTAAGTATATGAAGAGTTAGTGGAATTTATTGTGCCTTTAATGTTGAGTTGGTTTTATTTCTGTAAGTTCTAGTCCATATAAGTCTCAGTTTTTATTCAGTCAAGAGCATGATGCAGAGAGGTAGAGTGAACATAGTCGATAAGAAGAAAGAACAACACCTGAGGAGTCGAAGAACAGCACAAGATCTGTGTCTATAAAATCAACAGAAGTTGATAGAGCTGAATCTTGTCACAGTTATCGTATTTTGTATTAGCGCGCAGCGCTGACGTTAATATATATCAAGTAGTTTGTGTGTTCATAATTTCATGTGTATTTCTGAGCTTTTGATGTGTTTCTAAATTCATGTTTTAAATATTAATCTCATTGTAAAAAAACATTTTATTAAGTGTGTTATCACAATGCCCAGTAAATTGTGCAGTCTGTGAACGACACAGTGAGTCTTGAGAACTCTATCGTGAAGTTTTTGCGGTGCACAATATTTGAAACTTCATTGTGCAGAATATTCTGTGCATTATAGATCTTAGATTCAGTATCAGAGCATGTTGATCAAGAGAAAGTTCATGAAGAGAAGGTTTTATCAAAACAAGTTCAAGAATATCAACTCTATTGAAAAGTGAAATATGGCTTCTACCTCAAATATGCAACCTCCCACTTTTACAGGAAATAATTATGAGATGTGGTCCTTGACCATGAAGGCACTGTTCCGAGGTCAATATGTATGGGATATAATCGAGAATGGCTATGTGGAACGAGCAGATCAGGCAGCGTATAATGCAATTACACAAGCTCAGAGGAATGTCTTGAAAGATCAAAGCAAGAAGCATGGAAAAACAATGTTTTACATACATGAAGCCATGTATGAGAGCATACTCCCAAGATTTGCATCAGCAAAGAAATATAAGTAGGCATGGTACATATTACAAACATCTTATCAAGGTATGGACAAAGTCAAGACTTCTAAACTAAAAAGTATTAGAAGATATTTTGAAACTCTATCAATGAAATATATAGATTTAGTAGATTCATTTTACACCCATGTTGTTAGCCTCATAAATCAAATTAAGTCTCATGGTGAAACCATAGAAGATAGAAAATTTGTTGAAAAAGTACTTAGGAGTCTTCATCCTAAATTTGATACCCTTGTTGTGACTCTGAAAGAAAGCAAAGACTTGAGTCAATTTAGTCTAGATGAAATGCAAGCTTCCCTCATTAATCACAAACATAGATTGAATAGGTCAAGTATGTCATTAGAGAATGCATTTTTCACATAGTTATCTATAAGTCATGGAAAAGGAAGGGGGAGAGATAACTCTACAGGCATGGGAAGAAATTTTGTCAAAAGTGGACGCAGTAGTAGTCTTGGAAACACTGGTGGAAGAGGTCAAAACCCAAATACCAGTCACAGAACTGACAAATCAAAGATTTAGTGCCATTACTATAAAAAGTATGGAAATTTTGCATATGAGTGCAGGAAGAGACAGTATAACCAAAACAAACAATGTCAAGATCAGTCACACAATGCAAACAGTTCCTCTAGTCCTATGTTTATGGAGCGTGTTGAAGCAATTCTTACAGTATCACCAGTTGAATGCAATGTTTCTCAAGCAAGTTCTCGTGACATGTGATATCTAGATTCAGGTTGCAGTTATCACGTGACATGAAACATAGAATTGTTTTCTAGTTTGGATAAGTCAGTCCAAACCAAGGTTACACTTGGAACAGATATCCAAGTCACTGTCTTAGGAAAACGCAGTATAAATAGTTTAACTAATAAAGGAGAACAAAAATTTATCCTTGATTCTTATTATGTTTCTGGTTTGAAGTATAATCCGATGAGCATAAGACAATTGTTACAGAAATGATACAGAATCTACATGGAAGATAATCATTGTGTGATTATGGACATATATCCAAGCAACCAACTTATTGCAAGAATTCAAATGGCAAGTAACAAAATGTTCCCAATGATATTAAATCCAGACAAGAAGAGGAATACATTTCTAGTTGTTGACAAAGAAAAATATGTGTAGTTAGACATTGCATTTACAATAGAAAGTGTGTGCAGTTTCAATGAGGAAAAAATGTGTATGCAGTATCAAGAAAGGAGAAAGTGGCATAGAGATGCAAGCAACATTTCAATATGAAGTACAGGATGATTCCTGGCTATGGCATTTCACATTTGAAAATTTAAACTTTGGAGGTCTAAAGCTGCTACACACAAAAGATATGGTAAAAGTTTTGACATTGAATGAAAAACTAGAAACAATATGTGAAGGCTACACATTTGGAAAGCAACATAAAGAATCATTTCCAGTTGGAAATTCTTACAGAGAAAAATATCCACTGAAAATAGTACACACAGACATTTTTGAACCAATGCAAACTCCATTTATAGGAGGCAATACTTATTTTCTGACATTTATTGGTGATTTCTCAGGAAAGACATGGATTTATTTCCTAAAGCACAAATCTCACACATTGGGATATTTTTCAACAATTTAAATCACTTGTGGAGAAGAAAAGTGGTTATTACATCAAGTGTCTAAGAATTGATAGAGGAAAGAATATATATCAAGATATTTTCAGAACTTTTGTAAATTTCATGGCATCTACAAGCAATTTACGACGTGGTATACACCACAGCAGAATGGTGTCACAAAAAGAAAGAAAAAAACCATCATTGAAATGGTGCGCATTATGTTGGCAGCCAAACATTTTTCAAATGAGTATTGGACTGACGTCATGGAAACTAAAATATACATCATGAACATATATCTAACAAAGAGTGTGAAGAATAGAGTTCCTCAAGAAGCCTAGACAAGTTTGAAGCATAATGTGGCACACTTAAAATTTTTTGGTTGTGTCGCATACGCACATGTTCCAGATGAGCTGAGAAATAAGTTGAACAAAAAAGGACAAAAATGTATATTTGTCGGGAATTATGAAGAAACATAAGGCTACAAGTTGTATGACCTTGTCGCAAGGAAGGTCATAATCAGTCGTAATGTTCAGTTCATGGAGAAGGAAGCATGGGATGGAAGCATAGCAAAGACATTCAAGATCATTGAACATGATGACACATAAGAAGAAGAGGTGGTTCAAACACCATGTACAAGTCAATGCAAAGTTCCTTCTACACTGGCACTGCGACGCAAATCACAACGTAAAATACTCCAGTAAGAACAGCAGGTGCACAGTATAAATCTAAAGAGCAACAAACTTCAGCAAGCAGTCCACGTAGTTCTACATCCCCAGATCCAACATTAGCGAGTTTGTTACCAAGGAAGACAAGAAGTTTGTGTGACATCTATAACAAGGACACAACAAATTCATTTTATGTTTTTTCTCTATTTTCACAAATAGATTATCCATTAACCTTTGAAGAATGTTTCAAAGATTAGGTATGGGCACAAGCCATGGATGAATAAATAAGATGCATAGAGAACAATCAGACATGTGAATTGGTAGATGTACCTGAAGACAAGGATGCGATAAGTGTGAAGTGGATTTATAAGACCAATCAAGATGTAGAAGGAAATGTGCAAAAGCCCAAAGCAAGGTTAGTTGCAAGAGGTTTTACACAACAATCTGGAATTGATTTCAATGAAACATTTTCACCAGTTGCGCGCATGGATACAGTCAGAACTGTGTTAGCCATTGTCATGCAAAAAAAGTGGTAATTTTACCAAATGGATGTAAAGTCAACATTTTTTAATGGACACCTAAAAGAAGAAGTGTATGTGGAACAACCACAAGGCTATGAGGTTCCAATACAAGAAGACAAGGTGTACAAATTAAAGAAAGAAATGTATGGATTAAAGTAAGCTCCCAGATCTTGGTACAGTCGGATAGATTCCTACCTCACACAGAATGGATTTCAAAGAAGTGATAGTGAGACAACACTGTATATTAAAGCAAATCAACAAGGTAACATGTTAATTGTTTTCTTATATGTAGATGATTTGATATTTACAGGTTAATTTGGCATCAAAGAATTTAATTCAATCATGCAGGATGAATTTTAAATGACTAATTTGGAGCTTATGAGATATTTTTTGGGAATAGAATTTCACCCGTCCAAAGATGGTATATTTATCTCACAATATAAGTATGCACATGAAACTTTCAAAAGATTCAATATGATAAATTCCAAAGCATCATCAAGAGTTATCATAACATGATTGAAGTTAAGAAATGAAGACAAAGGATCCAAGGTGGATCCTACATTGTTTAAAATACTGGTAGGCAATCTTATGTATCTAAGAGCGACAAGACCCGATATTATGTATGGAGTGAGCCTAATTTCAAGTTTCATGGAAACTCCAAAAGAATCACAATGGAAGGAAATAAAGAGGATATTGAGATATGTAAATGGAATAAAAGATTTTGGCATTAGATATTCTTTTCAGAAGATTTTAGACTTGTTGGATACACTAACACTGATAGACAATCTTATGTATTTAACAGCAACAAGACCCAATATTATGTATGGAGTGAGCCTAATCTCAAGGTTCATGGAAACTTCAAAAGAATCACATTAGAAGGAAAGAAAGAGGATACTGAGATATGTAAATGGAACAAAAGATTTTAGCATTAAATATTATTTTCAGAAGATTTTAGATTTATTGGATACACTGACACTGATTTTGGAGGCAACATATATGATAGGAAAAGTACCTTTGGGTACACATTTAATTTTGGAATAGGTATGGTATCATGGGAATTAAGTAAGAAGCCCATAGTGACTCTTTCTTCAACAAAAGAAAAGTATGTCGCTGCTACAAGCACAGCTTGTCAAACAGTTTGGATGAGAAGAATGTTAAAAGATTTGTTGCAGGAACAACATGAACTAACTACAATATTTTGTGACAACATTTTGGCCATCATGTTATTAAAGAATCACGTGTTTCACAAGAAAACTAAACATATTGATACACGGTATCATTTCATCAGAAAATTGGTGAATAACAAAGATATTTTCTTAGAGTTGTGTAGGTCAAAAGAACAAGTTGCAGATATTTTCACAAAATCTTTAGCAAGAGATGTGTTTCAGCATCTACACAATAGTCTGGGAGTCTGCGCAGTAACAGATGAGTGGCATTAAAAATGTCGATTCAATTTTTGATGTAAATTTTTGTACTCCCACCTACTGATAATTAAGGGGGAGTGTTGGAAATAGTAATTACAAGTCGGTGAGCTTTACGTCTTCATCGATTTGTTAGTCAGTAAATTTGTCAGTAGATTTGTGAGTCAATTGAATTGTCAGTCTGCAGATTTGTCTTTCAATCTGCAAATACAAAGTTGCACATTTATGCAAGATCAGTCGACAAGCAAGGCAGTTATTAACGATCCAATCTTATATTTCTCGAGTCTAGTTAAGTAGATGAAGAGTCACTCGAATTTATTGTGCCTTTAATGTTGAATCCATTTTACTTTTGTAAGAAGTCTTAGTCACAGTCCTTATAAGTCTGAGTCTTTAGTCAGTCGAGAGCATGATGGAGAGAGGTAGAGTGAACAGAATCGAGAAGAAGAAACAACAATACTTGAGGAGTCGAAGAAAAACTCTGAGAGCACAAGCTTTTTGTCTATAAAATCAGCACAAGCTTTGTGTCTGTAAAATCAACAGAAATTATTAGATCCATCACAGTTATTGTATTTTGTATTAGTGCACAGCACCAAAATTAATATATATCAAATAGTTTGTGTGTTAACAATTTCATATATATTAATATATATTAAGTAGTTTGTGTGTTAACAATTTCATATGTATTTTTGAGCTTCTCATATGTTTATAAATTCATGTGTTAAAAATTAAGTTCAGTGTGAAAAATCATATTATTAAGTGTGTTATCACAAAATCGTGCAAATTGATAGGCAGCAGAAGCACCGACTCGATGAAACAAAATTGCAGATTAACAAACTTTTATAATTGGAATTTTTAAATATGATGAAAGCGCAGGTTTAGGTAAGTATAAGAGTTTACCGTAGACAAAGGGATGTGTTTCCCTTGATAATCAAAGAGTTCTAACGCATATGTGAAGAAGACATTAATTTAATTAAACATTAATAAATAACATTTAATCCCTATCAACTTTTTAAACCCTAGAAATAAAGGACAGAATGTGAAATTTTGCAATCCACGTCATAGAAATCATTCAATGTGATTTGAGTTTTTACTTTAAATGAAACATATAAAAATGTATGTTTCACAAGTAAATGAAACATATAAAACATGTATCTTGTCTCTTGGCAAAGGCATGAAACAAGTGTTAGGCAGCTGAAGCATAAACTCAACAAAATTTAATGGAAAATAAATAAAATCAACAGCAATCAATTATACAATGAACACAGCAAGCAATTTATGTAGTAAAACCCTTTAAAGGAATGTTTAATATTTACTATTTAGTTTATGTATATGTATTAATTTTATTATTTTGTAGTTATATAAGAAATTTAAGTAATAAAACCCTTTAAAGGAATATTTAATATTTAGTTTATGTATATGTATTAATTTTATTATTTTGTAGTTCTATAAGAAGATGCCAAAGCAATAAATAAATAAAATACTTAAAAATACATAATTTTATATTTATTTTTTATTATAAAGAAATTTTAATATTTAATATTTAGTTTATGTATATGTAATAATTTTATTATTTTGTATTTGTATAAAAAGATTTCATTGAATAATGTATTAGACATTTCAATAATATTTATATTTTGAAGAGGTGAATAACATTTTTTTATATTTAAATAAATTATGATTTATTAACTATTTTGAAGAAGATGTGAATAAAACTTTTTTATATTTAAATAAATTATAATTTATTAATTTAAAGTTAAGTTTTTTTATTTATAATAATTTTAATGTTTATTTTATGATGATGGTGATTATTATCTCTAGTGAATTTAAGAGGGTAAGAGATTACTTGTAATTTTTTAGAATTTTGTTTATGTGTTAGAAAAACATTAAGAGAAACTTTCCAAGATCATTATAGTTTTGTTGAGTTAAAAGATTAGGAAGGTTGGTAGTGTGACAAATATTTTGAAATTGATATCTAATCTAGGTATGGCTTAGACAATCTAAGAGAAATTGTCTTTCATCTTCAACCTTCTTAGTCTCACAAAGGTGACACACTCTTTCATCCCATGGCTATTTGGAAATTGACCAAAGCCGAGTTTCACTATGGAGCTTGTGATAATTTGTTCTTATCTTAGAAAGCTTATTTTTTTCTTTACACTTGTCAAATAGTGATTTGAAAATGAGTTGAATATGACATTGTATTGTTAAATTAAAAACAACACAAATAATTAATTGGATAAAAAAAATTAATAATAATAATCTAATATAAAGTTACAACCAAGGCAAACACCAAATTGGTGTATGAAAATCCCTTATTTGAACCTACCCCTTTGGATTTAGACCTATAACATTCAAGAAAAACACATATATTCATAACCATTAAACCAACTCAAAATTATATAAAATCAAATTTATATTAAAATATAATTAAAATAAATTAAATTAAATTTATCTATAAAAACAAATTTATTTTTTTTATAGGATATAAATAAAAACCATTATATTTTAATATTGTATTTTGACCAGCAACATTAAACGGTCATATAGAAAGAGACACATCTTTAAGACGAATAGGATTAAAGTTGTAAAGATAAAGAATGTGATTTTTCACATGATCTCAGATGTAATAGTGCCTCTATTATATTTTATAAAAAATTAAATAATGATTAAAAAATAAAATTGTTCTTAAATTAAATATATATTTTATCCTATTTTTAAATGTAATATTAAAAACAAAAACAACACTGCAAATTTTTTGAAAATTCCAATGTCAAAATTCAACCCAGTTCTTTGAGTCGGTCCATTCTATTTAAAAAAATCCTCTAAATCGATTAAAATCATAATAATCTTCTATTTAAATGGCATTCAACATGTGTTCAATATAATGTAATCACTTATATTTAAATGGCATTCAACATGTGTTAAATATAATGTCATCATATTCAACATGTGTTCAATATGATGTCATCATATTCAACATGTGTTCAATATGATGTCATCATTTGTAGTGTAGATATCTTAGTTAAAAGTATAAATAAAATATTTGGAGAATCTTATTGATTTTTAAGTATAAAAGTTTTTTGGAAAATTTTATTGATTTTTAAAATATTAGATTAAATGTTATTAAAATTTTTAATTATTAATAAAAATTATAAAATTAATATTATTTAAAATTTTAATTATTTAATAAAAATTATAAAGTTAAATACAAAACAATTAGTAAAGTAATTATTAAGATTTTAGTGGTTACATTTACCGATAATAGAAATGCCGATTTAAATATATAAGCATCTATAATTCATTTTTTTAACGAGAAAATCATCTATAATAAAGGTTGCCTAAGCATTGTACTTCGACTTTTGGCTATTGAGTTTTGTAATTTAGATGTGAACTCAAATTAGAGTTTTGTAGTTTAGATGTGAACTCAAATTAATTATACATAGAAGAAAAATTGATTGTGAAAATTGAGGAAATATTATATATTATTTTGGTTATTGGGATTTATATTTTAAGTTGAATTTAAGTTTTTTATATATAAAATATTAAAATATTAATGATGGAAACATGATTAAGTATTATTGATTAATGATATAAATTTGATTAAATACTTATTTTTATGTTTGGTAGTTAGGATTTTCCAATTTAAAATTAAAATCTAGTTTATAGATAGATAAAGCATCACTTGAGATATCAATTATAGAAACATGATTAATTATTCTTGTTGAGGTTTGGTCATTAGGATTTTACAATCCAAAGATAAAATCTAGTCTATGTATCAATAAAATATCAATTGAAGAATTAGTTTACTAGACAGTTTTTTAAATGAACACAAATTTATTTTTTGAGTATTCACCAACAATCACTATAACCAAACAATTAAAAAAGCAGTCAAAAATTAGAAAAGAAATGTTAAAGTGTCTCAACTCACTCATCAGAAAATAATTGTTTCTTTCTTTCTAGAATGTATAACTTTAAAAAAAAATAATACAATTATATCTTTGAGATACAAAACATTGATTTACTTTTTGAGTATTCACCAACAATCACTATAACCAAACAATTAAA
>JASDQU010241031.1:65572-76164 GCA_032191745.1 Picea mariana
TCCCTGATAATCAAAGAGTTTTAACGCTTATGTGACGAAGATATTAATAAATAATATTTAATCTCTATCAACTTTTTAAATCCTTTCATTCATGAAAATTATAATTGTCATTTTCAATTTCACTTTATTTAAATATCATTATCATACATAACCGTATACACACTATTCTTCCACCTATATCGGTAAAAGCACCTCCTTTAGGTATTTGATAATGCATTATGGTGCAGAACTTGATGGCGAAAATTATTAACTTTTCAGAAATGTTATTCACAGTTTCTCACCGTTCACTACTCAACCTGTCATTTCAAAGTTTCCATCCGAATCTTTGAAAAACAATAACTTTTCACCGAAATTGACGAGCATCACAACCTGTTTCCATGAGGCGAATTGAACTACTTTATCCAACATCAGGTGCATGATAGCTAATAGAATATTACCGTCAAGTTCATGTAAAAGCTTTCTAAGAATGTACTCGCCTTCTAGACGTGAGTCTTTCAGAAAACTTTTACAGCTTTCAACAAACCCTACCTACGCACATTTTATTATAAATGAAGCTTATAACGATTTATGTTGTCTCTTGTCAAACGCATGAAACAGGCACCAGCTGCATGATTTGCCATGGATCAAACTTCTACCTAGAATTGTGTTTTACTTAAGCTTCAACTAGGAGATGAAAATTGATGGTTAAATGATCGTTTGCCATTTTAAAAGTAAAATACTATATAACATTATCCTTTAAATTATCTTTCTTATCGCATTTTGCATTCCTGTTAATATTTTTGGTAGTTTCAATACACTACCAAAACAGGACATGTGTTTCTCTTGATAATCAAAGAGTTTTAACGCAAACGTGACAAAAGACATAACTAGCACAGCCACAAATTTGTGTCTGGTGAACGTCTAAAGGACGGCTTGCAAAACCTGAATAATTGGGAAATGAACAGCAGAGGTAGATGGAAGGAGTCGGAAGAAGTTGGCTGGAAGGAGGCAGTGTGTCCAGAATGTGGCTGGTGAAGGCCAAAAGTTTAGGTTGGCCTAGAAAATGAAACCCTAATCACTCATAAGTGGCAATCACCTAGCCACCATAGTAAATTTTAAATATGATTAAGTAAAAGTAAAAAAATAAACATGTAAAGTGATGTCTTTATAATAGTGAGGAAGTTAGTGGTTGAAATCACAACTATTGATTTATTGGGACTACTAAGAATATTTCATCAATATTTAATCTTGTCCATACAAAACTGATTAAGCACTAAAACCTATTAAATGTGTCCATGATCAATAAGTATACACCTTTAAGAATAATAATACTTACTTAATCCCTTTCAACTTTTTAAACCCTCAAAAATAAAGGACAAATGTGAAATTTTGCAATCCACGTCATAAAAATCATCATTATGATTTGAGTTTTTATTGAATAATTTTACTGCATATCCTCCTAATCACTCCTAATCAAGTCTGGCCTGTTTTTTTTTATTTGCGTGTAATTTAACGTTTCTGTTCATTCATGAAAATTATAATTCTCATTTTTCATGCCCTTTTGTTTAAATATCGTTATCATACATAACCTTTCTCTTGTTTCTCGGGAATTTTATAATCACCTTTCTTCAAGGATCCTAAGGGTTTCTCTCTACTCAATTTGATTTATATTGGTGAACATCAATTTTTTCCTCTTTCTTTCTATGGTTTTATCTTCCTTCTATTTTCTACTAGCCTCTCATGGATTTCAATCATGAGATAATCTACCTTTTCGATTCGAAGGTAAAACTCCTTCTTTCTCTTCCCCGATCATTGTACAAAATGACCTCTTCTCCTCTAATTCCAACTTCCTCGCATGCCATGAGTGGAAGGTGGCAAGGAAATTCCTAATCTATTTTCTTAGTTTCAATAATGTGGATGACAAGTTTCCTAAAATCCTAAAATGTAGAAGGTGGTTGACTAGATTTTAAAAATGGTTAAACTCAAATCAA
Source organism: Picea mariana (assembly GCA_032191745.1). Taxonomy (NCBI): domain Eukaryota; kingdom Viridiplantae; phylum Streptophyta; class Pinopsida; order Pinales; family Pinaceae; genus Picea; species Picea mariana. The sequence continues at coordinate 67,543 of JASDQU010241031.1, forward strand.
ATTAAATCAGAGGTTAGCCCAACATGTAAAAGAGTGAATGATAAGTTAATGGCAAGGTGGAATGTAATTATTAAAATCAGATGTCTCGACATTCACTAGTTTAAGCTCTGTCATAGAAATTTATATAAAATGTTTACATCATGTAAAACATATATTTTCAAAACATTTAAAAGATCAAAACCAAGAAATTGCAATTACATCCTAGCAAAGCATAGAGCTGCGTTTTTGACATGTTTAGACATCCTTTGAACTACTATGCACCATCACATCTGATTGAAATGCTAGTTTAGTCCAAAAAAAATTGAAATTCGGAATGCTCTCTCGCAGCTTTTGGAGTGCAAACTTCAGTAGTCCATTTCATTTCACCTCCAAATAAATAGCCAATTCAAGGTAGTCAATCCAAGTTCACTCTCTCTCTCTCTCTCTCTCTCTCTCTCTCTCTTTTTTGTGATATGGTTTCTATCTTTTCCAATGAAGTGAAGTGGTGCGCTACTCTTGGAGGCTCTTTCTCTTTGCTTTGGTGATGAAAATCGCTTGGTAACTAGGGTTTTGTCTTGCCATTTCTTGGAATTGGTAAGGAAAATATGCACTTTGTTAGGTTTCTCTCTTGTTTCATGCTTGTTATTGGATATATCCTTGGAGGAGTATAAGGATTTAGAACCTCCAGAAGTTTTATCAATTTTTTTGTTGAAAAGGCTATTGCAAAGATTGCTAGGAGGAGTAAAAGGGTTTACACCCTCCTAGACTTTACCTTGTTAGGGTTTCTATATCAAGGGAATAAAAGGGATTACACCCCTTGATATTTAGTAGTCCTAACCTAGTACAAGAAGACTCCACAACCCTTTTGGAAAGACACTAATATTTTATTGCATTGGAGAAATAAATTGTTTGCATTGGTAAACGTGATTTTGAGAGATATTGGATTTGCTCAAGTTGGATTATTTTATACATGTTATAAGCAATGTTGTGCCCTAAGGGCATCCACTTTTATCCAAGATTTTTTTTTTTGTAATAAGTTTAATGATACAACCATTAGGGCTACAACAAAATTCACTTTCTTTCATTGTTTACTCACTTTCCCACTGTGGAAATTTACTTGTGAACCCAGATTATTTTTCTATTGTTCATTAGCCATATTTTTTACGGTTTACTTGTTGATTTATATGGTTGGAAATTGTTGTTGTAGAAATTTTTTGCTACAACCATAAGGATTCCCTAATACATTGCTAATAACATTGTTTCTTCAGCCCCATTTTACCATCAAAAATTTGAGTTTAAGCATTGGAATATTGTCTACATGTTTTGGGCTTAATTATCCAATAATAATTTAATGAATTTGATGGTTAATTGTGTAGCTACTATAAATTTCTTATTGTTGATGTATATTTATGTTCATTTTTGCAAATAGGAACATCAAGCTTAACTTGCTTGTCCATTGGATTGTTTATCTTGTATATAGTCGTTTCTTGTGTCTCCAGCGGATACAATCATCTTCTGTAGGTACCCAAGCACTTGGAAACCATAAACAACCTATGAAGCTCGTTGTCAAGCCACTCTCCACTTAGTAACTTGACCTATAGGGGAATCTCTTCAAAATTATCACTTTCCATCTCATTTCCCCCTAGGGTTACCCGAGACTCCCCCTTGAGGTGATCACTTCACCTCTAAAGTGATGAGAATAACTATATGAGGTGAAAGTGGGTAGGTATTCTCCTAGTTGTCGCCATATTGTGTTTTGGATTGGGTTTTTCCCAACCTACAACTTGTGCAATAACTGGACCTGTCAACTCCATGTTGAGCATGGAAGGAATTGCACATCTCCTTCAAACTGAGAAACACATCATTGAAATTTTCACCTATAAGGACACTTTATCTCTCTCGACACATGATGGATACATATATGTATGTATGGCCTCTCAACTCCATGTTGAAGCATGACTTGTCAACTCAAAAATGTCAACTTAATGCATTTCCAAAATCATGTTTATCATATGAACATTCATATGGAAAACATTAATCATCCTTGCTCCCATGGAAAGTATAAAATTCATTTAAGGACAAGTAGAGTTATAAATAATGAGTTTTTAAATTAGAAATAAGAATCTCTATAGTGCCCTTCTTTTCCGCATCTCCAACATACCTTTAAAAACTTTCTTGGAGATTTAGATCTACCCTTAGACTTAGATCTCCCACTTGAGAACATAGATCTATTTCTTTCCTGGGAGCGTCCTTTTTCAAATAATGCATATGTGTTATGTCCTTCCATATTCCTTCGTCTCATCTCCTCCAACAAAAAGGATGAGACCCCTTCATCAAACTTCAAGGTAGTTGTATTACTACCTATGGCCACTACCAGAATATCCCACAAGTTTGGTAAAGAACACAGTAAATTGATACACTTATCTTTATTTCAAATTTTAATCTCAACGGATATTAACTGACTTACCATAGTATTGAAAGCATTCAAATTCTTTGTCATCGAGTCTCCATATCTCATCCTTGAATTATATAGCTTCTTTCTCATGAATAGTTTATTTACTAGGGACCCCCCGTGTTAGCGACATTATTTGTCTTGGAGCTCAAATACACCCAGGTCTGCAGGTTATGTGGGAAGCACCCCAGCGCAAAGTAGGAGAATCTCTTTTCTGAGCACAAGTAAAGCGAGCATGCGAAGTGTTGGTTGTCAACCACCGAGATTCAACTACAAAGCGAATCGATGGTCATCGGGATTTCGGGGTTGCCGATTTGTCCGGGATTTAGCATGAAGCGTAGAGATAATAGTTCAAGGCAAATCTAGGTCGTCCAATCCAGTTGAGACAGGTGGCAGTCAGTCGGCATTTTGGGGATCGGCGTCTCAGGAGACAAGCAACCTCCCATTCTTTACAGCTGAAATTGTCGATCAACAAAATGCCGAAAGCACCTTTGGAGCCAACCCCACGGTCCTAGCACCATGTCACATCAAGCGAGCCTATGAATGGGGGTAGCCCCCTTTCAAATAATGAATGTTATCTGGGTCGTTCATTCGAAGGACGTGCGGCGTACATCCATGTCACGTCGGCATTCAGGATTTTGAGGGGTAAGCGCTCCTCGTCATTTCACCTCTCGAAACCTCGAATCCTGAAATGCCAAAAGCGCCCAGAATTAGGCTCATGGTTTTAGCGCCTGGTCACAAAGGAGTAGACCTAAAGGAGGGGCACTAATGTTTATCATTCAACGAGATGGGCCCCAAAGCGCCGAGAGTGATCTCAGCCGTTCATCCTGGATGAACAAGCGGTGCGCGATTGGGTCCGCCCGGCTTCTCGCCCATCGTGATTTCACAGCAGGAAGACTTGCTCCTTCCTATCCGCAAATGCCGAAAACACCTTTGGGAGTAAGCACAAGGTCATAGCCGTGGTCACTTGGGAGACAAAGAGAGCTATGCAAGAGGGGCCAAAGGCACCGAGTTCAGTTACAGAGGAGATCATCGCAACCTCTAGGCGCCATTGGATCCGATCTCAATCCTGTGTCTCGCTTGGAGTAAATGAAGGCACGAACTGGTGGTTGAAACCTCCCTTCATTCATTAACTGTGAGATATGGAGGGTCTGGAAAGCGATCTGCTCGAAGGGGCCTTGTGTACCATTTTTTCCAAAGAATCCATCCTGAAGTCTTCAAAGAGACAGAGAAGTCTGCACACGCTGGCTCGGCACTTAATGGCTCAGCTACCCCCCTTACAGGAGCCATGCGCAGTTAAGGTGGCACGTGAAGAAGGATTTCAGTACGAATTTGACTGAAAAGACACCGAGCCCTGGGTGACTGGCCACGCCTCTGATTAGGCAAATTTTCCTGAGTATATAGGCTGAGTTTTTGTATTTTGTAAGTATCGATGGTAGAGAAAAGCTCCCGATTGTAATGTTTTAACAGACGCTCTAGTTTTCTGGTTATGCATCTGTATGTAAGATTTCTTGTTTTATGAAAGACACTTTCCCTGTTTCATCTAGTTTTCATCTCATATTGAGGGAGTTCATGATTGACCGATTCACATGAATTATTGGAGTTGCGTTATGATAAAGGTTTTATTGTGACACTATTGTATTCCCTAGTTTTCTTCGTTTGAATGTAAGATGATCTCGTGTTCAAATGCATTCTCCTACAGTCTGCTAGAAACCTGATGTTGACAATAGACCTTTGCATCTCTTTGATACAAGTCTTCCCCCTTATTCACCCTTACTACAAATCATTGTCTGAAGTATGTTCAAGACCTCACCTACCCATGCATGCCTAGCCTAATTTCGGAGTCGAACCAATATCGTCCGAGTTTACTTCCATTCGATCACTTCTTCCATACACAAACTGTGACATAAACTGATGGGCGTCGGGCTTTGCTCCTGCTGCAATCCAGGGGTGCCTTCCAATGATAACATTTCTGGCACCGTTGCTGGGGACGAAGTTGAAAATATTCCCCGGGATTGAACGACATTGAGCCTCTAATTCTGAAGGTGCATCGGGTATCAGAGCCTTTGAAGATTGCTACTGTGCACCTGGTGACTCCATTGTGACGAATCCACTGTGGAAAACCTGCCATGTTAATTGTGGCTTTCATAGGTAGACACACGCGGTCTCACCTACAACTGCCTCTAGCTACACCTGAAACTAATCCGGAGGTGGTTTTCAGAAAAGGAAAGAACTCTGAAGAAGAAGCTTCCACCGCCAAAACAGGTAATCCACCATCTCCTTCTGTAAGAACTCTGTTTTCTCCTCCTCAGTTTCTTAATAGGCCTCCTACAGGGGTTTCCCTTTTCCTGAATTTTGGGAGTGTTCCTGCTGAGTTTTCCCCTCCTGATCTGGGATTGGAGAGAGAAATCCTTGTCACTCCCCTCTCCTCTGAAGCTGTACCTTGGCATAGACCTAGAACCACAGAAGATTTCCCCACTCCTACACAAGGAGGAGCACCTACTGACTTGAGCTCATTAGCCTTCTCCTTAAATCCCCTCTTGTTTCCCACTCCACTTCGGGACTCATTCTCAGCAGCCCCTTCATGAACTCCTTCTCCTCCGAGTTCTCCTCCACCTAATATCCCTATGGCAGGAGCAAATCCCCCTATGACCAGAATGGAGGCCATTATAGCTGATAGGTATGCTCCCCTCATGCTACCGCAACCTCTCAACGCCCTCCCAGCAGATGGTTACCTCAAGCAGCTACCCAAGTTTACAGGTGAGGGGGACATAACTGCAGAAGAACACCTAGAATCCTTTTACCGTTTCACAGATGATAATGTCATCATGCATGCAGACGTATGGATGAGGATTTTTGTCCATAGCCTTCAAGGTGAGGCTAGAAAATGGTTCAAAGCCCTGCCTCCTGGATCTATTGATGGGATCGAAGCTTTAGATCATGCCTTTTTGAGACAGTGGGGAGATAAAAAAGACTTCATGTATTACATGACAGAGTTTGGTTCTTTGAAGAGAAAAGAAGGAGAGTCTATCTCCGACTTCTCCAAGAGATTCAATAAAATGTACAATAAAATCCCTGCTGAGATCAAACCCTCAGAAGCCTCTGCAAAGATCACTTATGCCAGTGCTTTTGATCCTGATTTCTGCCTCCTGCTTAGGGAAAGAAGATCCACTACTCTGGCCCATATGAAAGATGCAGCCGTGGAGGTAGAATCTAATATATTGATTGTTGACCGACTCAGGAACACTGCTGGTAGAAACATATCCAAGCAGAGGCCTAAAGCTTCCTCATCCAGCTCCTCTCCCCTACCCCTTCAGACAGATGAGACAGCTAGAATACTAAAGTCACTTTCTGCTAGAATGGATAGGTGGGAGTTAGAAGGGAAGCCCATGTACAGAAATCCCCAGAATTCTGATGGTAGAGGTTTCAAGAGACCTAATAACAATGGACCGCGGGCCTTCCCAAGGGAACAAAGGGAAAAAGACAGAGAAGATCAAAGGATTCAAACCCCTCTCCAAAATAACCTGGTTACTCATGAGGGAGGGGAGGAGATAGACGAGTTCAACCCTGAAATTCATTGTGTTGAAGAAACTCCTCCTTTTCCTCATTTGACTCAGTCTGCATATGAGAAATCCCTGATGAACGTTCAAATCCATGAGTTAGGTAAGGGAGAAAGGGGCGATCACGCTTCTAATAGATACAACCTCAGGTCAAGAAAGAAAGAGGGAGACTTAGACAGCCAAAATCATCCCCTCATAACAGAAAGGTCTACTAAAGCTACAACAATCACTACTAAAGAAAAGAAAACTCAAAGTGCTTCGCCAGTAGCAAAGGAACCTGTCACTAAGGTAAGGGAAACTCCTAAGCCTATTCCTTCCTTCAATTTTGAGCATGAAATTCAAAAGATTAGAATCCCTGTACCCCTATCAGAACTAGTTAAAAACGAAGATTTCAAAAGGTCCCTCTCCAAGCTGCTACAATCTGAGCTCCCCCAGCCTTCCACTGACTCAATAAATCTGCAGGATGAAAAGATAGCAGTTGTCCTAGGGCCCATGGTAGAAGATAGAGATGATTCATCCCCCCCCTTCTACACATCCTTGAATATACATGATAAAGTGCTGCATAACTGCCTCATGGATTCAGGGGCTTCCCATAACCTTATGCCCAAAATAGTTATGGAAGAATTGGGACTAGAGGTGACAAAAACTTATCATGATTTGTACTCTTTCGATTCGAGAAGAGTGTAGTGTCTAGGAGTCATCAAATACCTGGCAGTTTCTTTGTTTCAGCTGCCCATGAAGAGTGTGGTCATGGATATTGTGGTAGCTGACGTTCCCCCCAAATTTGGCATGTTGTTGTCTAGATATTGGATTAAAAATCTTGGGGGAACATTGCAGATGGATCTCACGTATGCCACCATTCCAGTCTTTGGAGGGGAACAAAGGAGGTTATATAGAGAAGATCAGTTGGCCTACATTGTTAGTGATGAAGCAAATCCCACCAATCACCCCATCTTTGCACTTGACACCGACCTGGGGTCTAGTTTATTACAGCTCACTGATGCTCCCGAAGACCCTTTCCAAGTTAGAAAAAAGCCCAGTCTTGATTATCTGATTCCCCCTCCAACCCCTTCCGTGTGGAAGATGTTTTTGGATGGAGCTTCTTCTAGCGAAGGTGCTAGTGCTGGGGTAGTTTTCATATCACCTTGTCAAGAGGCCATAGCCCTGTCATACAAGATGGAATTCGAAACCACCAACAATGTGGCAGAGTATGAAGCTCGTGTTCTGGGTATGAGGGCCGCAAAGGAAATGGGGATTAAAGAAATAGCAATATTTGGAGACACTGAGTTAATTATCTAGCAAGTTAGAAAGGCTTATCGTTCTAATAATCCCCGACTCAGGAATTACAGGAATGAAGTATGAGACCTGATTGATAGTTTCTTCTTGGCCTTTAACATTTTTTTTATTCCAAGAGGGGAGAATACTTCAGCCGATTCTTTAGCTGTCTCAGCTAGTTTGCTCAAAGTTACTCTTCCACTGATGGTCAAATATGATGTTGAAGTGCGATATAGGCCCTCTGTACCAAAAAATGTCAAGCATTGGAAGGTATTCGAAGACGATCTGGAGATTGAAAAATTTCTCCAATTTGTTGATGAATTTTTTGCATTGCACATTGATCAGGATCCCGACCCGGACGGTAACCCTTACCCTGAGGTGTTTTTAAATAAAATTGCTAATCACCAGATTATTCAACTACCCAGAAATCACATTTTGAGAGGACTGGTCCCCTTGGAAAGATTGTTCGATGGGAATGATGTGGCCATAAAGGGTAAGGTTTCAAATGAAGATGCTGATACAACCGAATGCAACATTGGCACACTGGAGGAGCATAGGTTTGTCAAATTATCAAGCAGTTTGACCAGAGAACAGAAGTCCGAATATACCGAGTTGCTAAAAGAGTTTGCTGATGTGTTTGCATGGACATACGAAGACCTCAAGACTTATGACACATCTGGCATTGAGCACAAGATCCCACTAAAGGAAGAGGCTAAACCGTTCAGACAGAAATTGAGACAGATAAATCCCATGTTGCTACCTGTCATGGAGAAAGAAGTGACGAAATTGTTAGATGCCCAAATCATTTTCCCCTTGAGATATTCCGAATGGGTGGCCAATTTTCTCCCAGTAAGGAAGAAAAGTGGAGAAATCAGACTCTGTGTTGATTTCAGGAACCTGAACAGGAGCTCAAGGAAAGACAATTATCCCCTGCCCAACATGGAACACATATTGCAAAGGGTAACGGGTGCCTCTAGGATATCCATGATTGTTTGTTTTTCTGGTTATAATCAAATATCAGTCATGCCTAAGGACAGAGAAAAAACAACCTTTACCACTCCTTAGGGTACATTCATGTATGCCAAAATGCCTTTTGGATTGATGAATGCAGGAGCAACGTTCCAGCGAGCTATGGATATAGCCTTCATCGGAGAGAAGGACCAGTTTGTGGTAATCTATATAGATGGCATCACGATCTTCTTTAGGTCAGACAAGGAGCACCGTTGCCACCTAAGGAAAGTTTTCCTGAAGTGTCGGAGGTTTGGCCTATCTCTAAACCCTAAGAAATCTTTGTTTTCTATGAAGGAGGGGAAGTTATTAGGCCATATAGTATCAGTAGAGGGAGTGAGAATTGAT
>JASDQU010241032.1:993-13407 GCA_032191745.1 Picea mariana
TTTTGTAAGCTTGTCCACCACCACCATGATCGAATCATGCAGCTTGGTTTTTCTGGGCTATCCCATAATAAAATCCATTGTTACTACTTCGCAATTCCACTCAAGAATGGGTAAAGGTTGTAACAACCCTGCTGGGTTCCTATGCTCAACTTTAACTTTCTGTCACTCCATACGTCTGGCGATGTATTTAGTGATATCTCTCTTCATACCCGACCAAAAGTAATGGCTCTTGACCGCTGCTACTGTTTTGTGTTATCCAGGGTGCCCTTCATAAGGCACATTATGCATCTCTTGCAAAATCATATGTTTAAAGCACTGGACATTGGGTACAAAATTTTTGTTCTTGTACAGCAGTATTCCATCTGTTTCCAATTTATAAATTTGCATCTTCTGTGGCATTTTACCCTGTTGTAGCTTGGCTACCACTTCTCTGTACTGTAGATCTACATTCGTAGCCTCCAGAATTCTGCTTTTAATATCAGTCTGATACATGCTAATGGTTGTAGAATGTAATTCATGCATCCTCCTGTTGATTGCATCAGCCACTTTATTCTCATTTCCTTTGATATGCTTGATCTCGAAGTCATACTCATACAGAAATTCTAGCCACCTAATTTGTCTAGCATTTAATGTTGGTTAATCAAACAAATATTTCAGACCGTTGTGGTATGTTCTCAATTCAAATCTCCTTCCCATGAGGTAACGTCTCCATTTCCTCAGAGCGTGAACAATTGCTTCCAACTCCAAATCGTGAGTGGAATAATTCTTTTCGTGCTCTTTCAGCTTCCTAGACTCATAACAGATTACGAATCCATTCTGAATGAGGACCCCTCCTAGTCCTTCTTTGCATGCATACTACGAAATCCACATTTGAATCTGCAATCCTCAAGATTGGAGCGCTGGTTAACAGCTGCTTCAATCACTGGAAACTTTTCTCACACTCTTCAATCCACTGAAACTTTTTCTCCTTCCCTTGCAAGGAAGTGATAGGGTTAGATATATTTGAGAACTTTGTGATAAATCTTCTGTAATAGCCTGCTAGACCCATAAAGGATCTAAATTCCGCCACATTACTTGGCGCTGACCATTCTCTGATGGCCTCAACCTTCTCAGGATCCACAACGATCCCTTCTTCTGAAATAATGTGCCCCAAGTAATGGATCTGCCTTTGATAAAACGAGCATTTGCTCAACTTGGCATACAGCTGGTGTTCTCTCAACACTTGCAACACCATCCTCAGGTGTTGTTCATGCTCTTCCTCTGACTTGGAGTACACCAAAATTTCATCCAGGAAGACTATGACAAACTTGTCTAGATAGTCCCTGAATACACCATTCATCAAGCACATAAAAACAGCAAGTGCATTTGATAGTCCAAATGGCACCACTGTGAACTCGTAATGACCGTACCTTGTTCTAAAGGTGGTCTTGTTGATGTCTTCATCCTTTATTCTTACCTGGTGATATCCCAATTTGAGATCTATCTTCAAAAATATTTTTGCACCTTTCAACTGATTGAAAAGATCGTCGATCCTCGACAGAGGATACTTGTTCTTGACAGTTACCTTGTTCAACTGTCTGAAATCAATGCATAGCCTCAACATCCCATCCTTCTTCTTCATGAATAGGACCAGGGCACCCCAAGGTGAAACGCTTGGGCGAATGTACCCCTTCTTTAGAAGTTCTTGAAGATTCAATTGCAACTCTTTCAGCTCTGGCATACTCATTCTATAAAGATCTTTCAACACTGGAGCTGCTCCAGGCATCAAATTTATAGAGAAATCGATATCTCTCTTCAGAGGTAGTCTGGGTACCTCCTAAAATATGTCTTCAAACTTTGTTAGTACCGCATGGTCTCCAATCTTTGAGACTTCATCTCTAGATGCTTCCTCCACACGAGCTACAAAAAATTGACAGCCTTTTCTGTAGCACTTCTTCAGCTGCATTGTTAAGATTTCTCTAACAACCACAGCTCTGGGAATTCCTTGGACTATTTTTCGATTCCCCTCCTCATCCAAGCATGTAAATTCCTTGTTACGACAGTCCAGGAGGGCATGGTGTTGGTCCAACCAATCCATCCCAATTAAATAGTCATAAGAGCCTAAAGGCAAAATATTCAATTCATCCTTTGTGCTCAATCCCTTCATGTCCACCGGACATGACTTAACCAACTCAGTGAATTTCCTCTTGGTTCCTGTAGCCAACTGCACTAACCAAGACTTTTCATGTTTGCTTCTTGATAAATGCAAACTTTCCACCACTCTAGGGTCTACATAACTATGGCTAGCCCCTGAATCAATTAAAATAATAAATGGTTGGTTGTTAATCATACCTTCCACTTCAATCATGTGTGCCTGAAATTCAACTTGCTTGTTGTCCAGGGCTGCATAGATCCTTGCCATTATACTGCCCATGTCCTCCACTGTTTCAGCTTGTTGAACATTATGGACAACTCTTGATTTGCCATTTTTATGGGGACAATCTTTGTACTTGTGATTCTCTTTACAGCCCCAACACTGAATGGGCGTCTATCTCAGCCTTTGTTCTCCCACTTCAGCCATTCTCAGCTCTCTAAATGATGGATGTCCTTGAGGACTATTTCTGAAAAAGGGTGGTTTATTTCCCTTCTGCCTCTGTTCTTTCTTAAACTTCTTCTGGTCAACCCAATTCTTCCGAAAGGTAGGCTTTTCTCTTTGTTGTTCATATAAGCATTTCACTCTTCTTATTCTTTCTTCCATAGTCTTAGGATCATCATACTGAATCTTGTCACCAATGGGAGGTGGCAGTCCACTCAGATACCACTGAATCTTGACAGCCTCATCTTTGATGAATGGAACATACTTTAGTAATTCCAAAAACCTTCGTTCGTATTCATCAATGGTCATGTTGCCCAGCTTGAGTTCAAAGAACTCCTTCATATTTCTATCATAGTATCTTTTAGTCAGGTATTTCCTCTCAAAATACATATTGAATTCCTTCCATGTGATATCTTTCTCTCTAACGTGTTGCACCTACACAAGCTGATCCCACCACATGGATGCTTTTCCTTTTAGTTGATACATCGCCATTCTTCCTTCTGCATGAGAGGAATAATTCTGTAGTTGGAAATATTTCCTCATGCCAAGCAACCATGTTTCAACATCTTCCTCCTTCTTATGTTCTCCATGAAACGTAGGAGGCTTAATCTTATTCATTTCCCCTTTAAATTCATCCACTCCAGATCTTCGGTGTTTTGTGGTAGGGGATGGGCTTGAACTACTGTGTGCTTCCCTACTGAAATGCTTTTGGGAGTGACGACGATGTCTGTTGACACTCCTTAATCTTATTTTCCTCTCAGGGGTCCTGTGACTCTCTGTCTTGCTTGAGTCACTCTCCTTTTCCAATTTCTTTTCTATTCTTTCTAAAATCTTCAACATCCTTAAGTTGAATTGACCCTGCCTATCTCTGACTCTCATGATCTTTTGGCTATCGGCTCGACGAGCCTGGGAATATTTCTGCAATCTTTCAATGATTTTCATCATATGTCCTTCCTTATCCAATTCTCTTCCATGCCCATTGGAGTTCGATCCTTCGATTCCCAAGTTAACATCCCTTCCTTTTCTTTCGTTCTCTGAATTGGAGGCAATCAACACCTCTTCCATTTCTATACTCGGCGTCGATTTGTAGCTGTCATGAAACTCATTGAACTCTGCACACACAATGTCCAGTCAACCGAAGTTTGTCAGGCCTTAAACCCTTAATAAAATGACAACATTCATAAACCAACGTGAATAAGAAAATGTTTCGATTCCATGAATTTTTTGAGCTCTGTTTGGCTCTACAATTTCTGGCGATAGCCCCCATTTTCTTAGTCCCCAACCCATGCGTCCATGGGCCGTGATCAAATGCTAAACTGCTAGGTGTTATAAGGCTCTCCAAACGAAACTTCGGGTTTCAGGATTTCGGGGCTTCGGGATTTCAGTCTCAGAGGTTCTCGCACTCGCTTCCCTCTCCAACTCCTGACTTCCGAAAATTCTATTTCCTTACCCTCTAGGCCCATAGCACATCTGTCACCCACCAAGATAGTGAAACATGGTGTCCTTAAGAAGGTCCACCTCACTCCCAGCGATGTCAGGGGGCCCCACTACTTTTACTTTTCATTTCATAGTTTTGGGCATCAGGAATTCGTGCATATACACATCTCGAACTTCCATTTGTCGAAATTCTAAAATTACGGTCTATTAATCTACTTGATTCAACGGTCAAGTTCCTCTCCTACGATCTACGATGTAGATCATTTCAGGATTTCGGGGTTTCAGGTTTTCGGTAACCGAGAGTTCATGATGCAGCGACTCCAAATCTCTTGCCGCTTCAATCCCTAAATTCTGATATGGAAATTCATGTATGAGATCAACGGCTGTGAGCCTCCCTTGATCCTACGGCTCACAGGATTTCAGCACTTCTTTCTGGAAGCGCTCTACCATCCAATTCTACCATTGTTAATCCCTTTCGTGATTCAAGACTTGGAGTGACCAAGAATTTGGCCTGTGCTCCAAGTTCACGATCCCTGAATTCAAAAAATGATCCAATGGTCCTGATTCCCCACGATCTGATGACTCAAATCTCATCGGCATTTTGCGTATCAGGATTTCATGTGTCACGAGGTCAAAATATTTTCCACCTTCGTCCTCCCTATTCCTGAAATGTTGATTTCTTCTTGGACAATTAACGATCCAGATCTCTCTTTAGATCGATGGTTGTGATTCCAATCGTGAATCCACGTTTCATGAATTCTCACGAACTCACCCTTGTACCATTTCAGGTCACAAGTTAGCGAAAGGTTGATCGCTCTCCATGCATCCTTTCCAATGGACGGTCCTGACGATATCGAGATTTTGTGTATCACGATTTCCACACTCCTGTGCAACTCCAAAGGGTTTTAAACCTTGTGCACGTTCTCCATATCTGACGGTTTTGAGGGTTCTCCTTTCCTCCTGAACAGATCCTATGGGTCCAACACTTCTAGTGTGGAGTTCTCTCTCTCCCTGTCGCCATATACCACACCGGCTATAGTTTTATAATACTGCTACACCTCCTGAGCTTTGTAACATGATCACGTAGTCCGTTGACACTCAGAAACATTTTGAGGTCTGAAATTAGTCCTCCAAACACAAATTCTTCTCAAAACCTCAGTCCAAAGACCACTTATCTAGCCCATCTAGGCTCAGTGTTGAAACTAGGCTCTCATACCAAATTGTAACGCCCCCGGCCATCACTCCCACTGGCCAGGCAAACACTACTGTGCGGAACAACATCATTCTCATGCTTAATTAATAACATGCATTTAAATCAAATTAAACACATTTAACTCAGAGTAAACACAAGATTACTGCTAACATAAATAATCCCTAGCATTAACAATAATTCATATGCACAACAGAATACATGATACATATAAGCATCATAGGCATGCAAAACATAATATTAAGCATAAGTTGATACTTACCTTTGAAACCGTGGTAATTCCACCAACTACGTGCAGGCCTCCCACGAACCTCCTAGCCTTAGACCATGCTGCTCATCACTCTCAGCAGTGGGTCACCCCTGAGCTAGGACTAAGCTCCACCCAAGGCAAGGAATCCTAGTCTAGGCTGAGGTTACAGGGAAAACTGCACAGGATAACCGGAAGGATTCTTCCCAGGATGCCTTATTATGCCCACTACTAACAAACTCTCACTCCCCACATGCCTGTTCCACCGGGGAGTATACACCTTCACAAGCACAGTCCATCAGTGCTTCACCTCCCTCTCTGGGCCTCGACAACAGGTTGGATCAAGAATTATCAGAGCTCTGAAGCTGGTGCTGGACTCTCTCTGAAAGAAAACCACTTCCCAACAGTCTCTCTCACTTGGAGGGAGTTGCTCACAGGCGTGACAACCTGATTCTTCTACCACGAGCCTAACAACCCGCTTCTTCAACACACCCTTCGACTCAATTCCAACTGGGTGAGGGAAACTGCAACAACATCAAGCACTCAATTAACACCAGGATGACAACCAAAATAGAAAATGGGCATAGTCTCGCAAATGGCAATGACCAGACGCTAAAACACAGCATGCTCAGGCGATTATCCAAGTGTCAGGTTGTACAAAAGACACAAATTGGCTCATGGTTTACCGGTTATAGGATGCATGACAGGAAATTATGCAGAGGTTGAGGATGGATGCCAAACGCAGAAACCAGACGGAATTTACAGGAATACACCAGACAATCACAGAGGTCTCATGGTTTTGGTTTTCAGTGTTGTGTGTGATATGCAGAGCTCAGACGCAAAGGTCACATAGTTTAGACAACCCACGGCAGAATGGGGAACGAACCCCCTCAGACGCAACCGTCTGCGAAAAGAATGGGAAGCGAACCCCCAACACGGCTCATTCCCTGGGTTAAATCACATGCGCTTGGGTCAACACATGTCACCCATGAAGCTGCATGTGTTCTATCAGCATGCGTTCCTCCCCAGGAACTTAGGACACAACATAGATTTCACATGGGTTTTTGGAATAATATTAAAATATTATTCCTAAGGACTTAAGCCCCTAGGCTCTACACTTAGCTTCTCTTTCCAACCTTCCAGCTCCCAATCCCTTACCCACTCTGTGGAAGCTTAGTCCCCCATCACTCATTCATAGTGGTCGGTCTGCACGCAGCGGTGTTTATATTTTTATTAATGTTCTCCATGATTACATATAGAAAAGCAGGCTCTCGGCCTTAACACTTAGGCTCTCCGGCCTAATAACACATAAGCCCACTAGCTTATATAAACTTGGCTCACCAGCCTATAAAACATAATTACAATTCATAATGCAAGCTTTATACTTCATAGACATGATTTACAATAGGGCTTGGCCTTGGGGACATTACATTAATATTTTCTGGACTAGAAAATATTGATCTATTGTTTCACCTAGGCCTTTCATAGTGTTGGCAAGTTATTCTATACGTAAGAAGTACTTACTAATAGTTTCATCTTCATCCATATTTAACTGCTCAAATTTTAGTCTGTGGGTCTGAAGTTTTCCATCTTTCACCTTTTCATTACCTTCATAACTACTTATCATCTTGTCCCACATAACTTTTGTTGAATCACAGTGCATGACTTTGACAAACTAGGCTTCAGCAAGTCCACTGAGGATGACATTCATTGCTTTTGCATTAAATCTAAACTCCAGCTTATCATCTTTTGACGCCAAGACTACAGGCTTCACATATCCTGTTTCAACGACATCCCAAACATCGCCACCCAAAGACATTAAATGTGTTCTCATTCTTATTTTCTAGAAAGCAAAGTTTGTTCCATCAAACAGTGGTGGTCTATTAGTTGAACTTCCATCATGACTATTCATGTTCAAGCTTATGGATATACATTTGATCAAAGGCACCGTCTCTGATACCAATTGTTGGAAATATAACTGGGAGGGGGGGGGTGAATCGGTTATGTATATAAGATTGAAGCCTCTCCTGTTTTTTTATTCTTTCTAGATTATTATTTAATGTGTTGCTGATAACGTAACATGTATAGATATATAATGATCAATCACAGAGAATACACAGAGACACTGATTTTCCTGAGGAAACCCATAAAGGGTAAAAATCTCTTCTTCTTAGGATGTCAATCAAGCTCCATCTTTCATATACATCACAGTGTTTGAGCTCCAACTCAAATATGAGGCTACAACCTATGATAGCAAGATACAACTTGCAGAGAGCACCAACTAGATGGAAGCACCAACTCCCAGGTTTCTCTAGCACCCACTATATGGAAGCACCAACTCCCCGAATATCTTCTAGCACCAACTAGAATTTAGAGGACTGCAATCCTCCCTAGCACCACCCTACCACCCTGAATGAATCTTACAAAACTTTACTTACATGCTCTATCTCTGATATGGTCTATTATAGCCCCATGTCTCCTCTTCCTTCTTCATCTTCAATACTATGTTCTTCTTCTTCATTGTTCAGCTTCTATGCTCTTCTCTTTTTCCTCCTGGGCTCAATACCACCTCGTGTTCAGATTCTCTTCTTCCTTTTATGCTATGTGTTTCCTCTGCATCATCTTCACTATGCCACAAATATCCCCTTCAGATTATGCATTGCATCTCATCCTACCCACATGCATCACTCTCTAAGAGACACACCGTCTCTTCTCTATTCTTCATGTATTTCACACGTCGAGTCATCTGCCTGATCATCATGTGAACTCTTCATATTCTCTAGTCTTTCTTCAAGCTTCTTTGGCTTCTCTCGCAGTTATCATGAGAATATTTTTCTCCTCTGTTAGTCAAAATTCTTCGTCTTCTCTAGTAGTTACAACCAGTCATTTTTTGGCTTGTTTGGATTCTTTGGCTTCTAAGTCTGTTCCTTCATGTGACCTATGGTGGTGACCATACGCCTATTCAAAAGGTGATTTGAGTTCTTGGTCTAGCGAGCACTAGCTCCCTATTTTCTGATCTGACCTTGGGCGATTAACTTCACATGACCACGTGATTGTGGGCGCAATCTCTCTTCTCGTTAGCCCCCTGTCGTATTTGACCTCGGGCTACGTCCTTGCGTAAGCAAATAATTTTGGGTGCATCCAACAGTGGTTTGGGATTAACCATTTTTCTCCCCGCAATCTACCTCTAGCTACCACGTACCCCTTCTCCGATACCGTGGTTTCAATTGCAGCCTGCCCTCAAAAAATCAACTTCTGAGAAACTTCTGATCCCGCAATCAAGCGTGACCGTCGATCGCACGGTCTCTGAAAGATTCCCTCGATCAACGACTTTGATATATTGTCTTTTCTTTCCTTCTTTCCTCCGTCCACGTGTGATCCTTAGTATCAACAACCAAGTGACATGTGGCCCTCCAAACCAATGGACGATATTGATTTCACCTTTCGGGCTTCGGGAGTCTTGATTCTCAAACTCCACTTTTTCTTGGAGAATTTCACCTGGAGTCTACTATCTAACGACGCGTGGTCTTCTCGAATCAACAGTCACAATCCATTTTTGTATTTAGGGTTTGAAAATCTCAGCTTTCCAACCTTTCAACCTTCCTTTGCATTTCCCCCAAGCTGACAATCCACTGACGCGTGTCCCTTTTGGATCAATGGTCACGATCCTTTCACATATTCGGGGTTTGGAAATATCAAATTTCCAACCTTTCAACTTTCCTTTCCTTTTTCCCAGAGCTGACAATCCACTGACCTGTGTCCCTTTCAGATCAATGGTCATGATCCTTTGATGTCTCTGGACTTTGGGATTCTCAAGTCTCAATTGGAAATCCTTGAAGTGATATTTCTTTGAAATATCAGATGAACTGACACGTACGCCCCTTGATGATCAAYGGTCGAGATTTGTCTTTGGCGATTTTCACGTTCTCCCCATCCACAAACTTCCAAAGTTGTGGATCTCACGCCACCCATCCTCCTCGACGATGGACAACCCAAAACCACTTCGAGACTTCAGAACTTTGGGCAAGTGMTGGTGGTAAATMTCCTAAAGTAAAACTCTCAGAGTGATGTCACTTACTTACGTCACTTGATGATGTGTCATGAGCCTACTAGCTGCCACATGTCACTCGAATTTGTGATTTGCATGTACTTGAAATGTCGAATCAATTTTACACTTGTCATTGTTTGATTGTGCCACGTGTCCTTGCTGACATGGATCCTCATTTACTTCGGGACTTTAGGTATTTTGACTTTTCAAGTCGCCAATTCTTCCGAAGTGTGAATCCCCGAATAGTAATCTCCTCACAACTTTTATACCCTAACTAAATTTTGTTCATCGATCATGTTCTTAGATTAACAGCTCGATCTTTCTACGATGTTTCTTTTCTAGATTATCCTATCCTTCCACTTTAAAATGATCTGACAGCTAACGTTTACTCCGGCTCTCTAGACTTCAAGGATTTCAGATCTCAAACTGAAACTCTCGAAATGATTTCTCTGGAGCGTAACCTACTCACATCTTTAGACCTGAAACAAATGTTGTTTGTTGATCAAGATATTATATCAATGTCTCTTTATTATCCTGTCCTTCCACTTAAATCAATCTAATGACTGATAGGAATTCGGATGATTGAATTCTCAATCGTTTTGCCCCACTTATCGTATCCTTCCATTAATTTAATCAGACGGTTATTGGTCCTTTGGATCGGTGATCCAACGACCACTATTGCTCTTCCTCCTGAGATTTTGATCTCTCCAACTTAGAATATTTTCTAAGTGTTCACGGGTCTCAACCTTTTCTCCACCTACGAGTTTGTTTCTTGGACTTCGTCTGCACTTCTGGAAACCGCTATCTCTTCTGAGCTTTCTCGTCTTCTGCGCTCTCAAGGTTTGGTTCACTGTTTTTCTTGCCATCAATGAAAAGCACATTCTTCCTATAAAAATGCCAACACAACATACCTTCCTCCTTATGAAGGATATAATGGCACAAAAAAATTCTATTCTCCTGATTCAAATATCACTTTTCTAGTCTTCAATATGATAATATCTTGGTTATCAAAATCTCAATCCAAACTCAACAATGTTGGATATGGTGAAGTGTTATCTACTATTTCAATCACCTCAAAGTATGGCATAGTGCACACACATTCTAGATCTACTGGTATTCCTTTCAATGTACCAATTGGTACCACTCTATGTTTATTTGATAACTTCAACTAAATAGGTGAAAATCCGAATGTAGGTTCTCCCATGGCTTCCCATGTCTTCTTCAACAGAACATTTACTTCAGACCCTAATTCTAGTATGATATCCCCCATATTGAAGTCTCCAATGTTTGCATTCAACCTGAACTCCCTACTTGTTCTTCTCTTATTATGAACATGATTGACTGTCTTCTATTCTAATTTCATCTCTTCCCCATAATTTCACTTTTCTAACATAATTTGTAATACTTGTAAAGAGTTTCTATCATTCAACAATTTTACACAAGAACCCAAAAAGTTTCTTAGATTACTTAGTTTCTTTGAAGTCTGATCTCTTTTGGTCTGATCAAACAGATGAGGAATTTCATACACTGGTACATCATCTCTTAGCTTTGTACCTAAAGTAGATGTAATATTCTCCTTCAAAATCTCTTGTATATCCTCCTTGAATGTGTCATTCTCTTTCCGCGGATCAAAATTCTGGTGGGGTGTTGTATTCTTCATGACCTACTGGTACAGGTTCTGATATTTCCTTTTTGCATCTACTCTTGTCTTAGCTCCACCTCTAGTAACTATATTGATCTTCATCCCATCCTCTTCTCTATTTTCTACAACAATCCACTGGACACTCTAATTGTTCTGGTTTATTTTGTCTTGTATCTTTACCAAAAGTGTCGAATAGTCTTATGTCTCATGATCTATAGTGCGACAATACATACATGTTGCAGGTGGTTGTGGACAATATCTTGCATATTGTCCAAGTTTCTGATAGTTGTGAAAAACTATTGGTCCTCTACCTCCTCCAAATCCTCTTCCTCCATGGCCTCCTCCTCTAAATACTCTTTTGTTACCTTGATTATCTATGTGTGGTGTGTTAGACTATGGTGTCTGATTGTACTGCAACTGTGCATTATTATACTGTGGTAGCACTGCAAACTGTTGCACATTGTTATATTGTGGTGGTGCTTCAAATTGTTGCACGTTATTATACTATTTATGTTGCACAGGTTGTCCTTTCATTAGTTCATCCTACACCCTATAAGTATTATATGTCCTCTCCTTCATTATTTCCAATGTTCTACAATCCTTGTCTTCATGTCCAGCTGACTTGCAAAACTTACAAAATTTAGTCTTGGGAATCATTTGATATTTTTTCATCATAGGACAATGATAAGGATCATGTCCATGTGTTCTACATATCTCACACCATGGTCCTTTTGTGGGTAAAGAATTCGACATTCCTATTCCCAAGTTGTCACACACTGACTACGACAAACTAGTTTTTTTTTGTTCTTTTTCTTTGAGGGCCAGAATCCCTGAGACGTCTATGGGGCCTAGCGTGGACCCTCCCTTCCCTTATCCTCCTCCAAATGACCACACCCTGGCATTAGCGGAAGCGCCTTTCGCAACTCGCGAATTGGGAGTCAAGACTTTCGACTCCCATTTTCTCCAAACACCGATACCCAAGATACAATACGGGTATGGCTCCCTCCTCACTAGTGCCTGCTACATGTAACCATACGCTAGGCCAAACACTCGCACCACTCGCAACTTCACTAGTTGAGGTGTTGAGGCTTCGTGCTCCTTCTTTGCGAATTCCCGAGATGTGAGAGGTCAGCGTTAAGTGGACTCTGCCAGAGTGACGCGCACCCACCACTTGTCTCCTCCGCTATACTCTGCTCACGAGTTGTGTCGCCACTGCCCGCCGAACGAGACCTCGAATCTCGGCGTCTCGTGGCCT
>JASDQU010241032.1:13507-39237 GCA_032191745.1 Picea mariana
TCCTGAAAGGGAGCTAGTGTTTTCATGCCTACAACAACTAAGTCTTATTAAGTGGAATGCAAGAGTTAGGATTTGATTGAATTTTCTTAGATTAGAGTTAGATGCCTACTCCTGCATATATTTTGCTGGCATCATCACAAGCTTACGAGCATCCCTGGTTGATAATTAAATGAAATCAATTTAAGCAATTGAATTGCCCCAACACTCGCTATCCCTTCTAAGCTTGAATCACGAAATTCAACTTCTCGGTGCTTCAAACTCCCACGACTCCGAGACCTTAGAGAGCTATCCTTCCTTGCATAAGGTTTCCAGACCCATATGGGATGAACCTTCAGACGGTTCTTGGGAAATCATCCCAAATCTTAGTCGAGTCTCTGGGTAGAGGTTCGGCACAGTTCCAGGGTTTATGGGGTAATCCCCAAGGAAGAGTACTCTCGAGGGGCCTTCCCATAATATTATGAGAATCAAGCAAACAAACAATTCTCGGTGGAGTGAACTCATGCCCCACACTTAACCATTTGTACAGAAACCAACAATGACATATAAGCATACACATGCATCCATTATTTCCAATTTAAAACACCAGACAATCATTCCACACATAAACTATTATGGGCATATAAACATAAGCGTGTATTCACAATATTCAATTCGAAATACAAGGTATAAAACACTTATCAGATCTACCAAGCGTGATGTAACTGCCGAGAGGGGTGCTTGTTTCCACCCAGTCGTAGGCTCAGTGACTCCAAACAGATTTACCACTAGCCACCCCCGATCTAGACCACGATTCTTTGAGGTTCAGTCTCCTACTTCCAACTCAACAGAAATCAAGGACGAAGGTTACTCTCCTTCTCCTGATGCAGGAAAATAATCTAGGAAAAAGGTTACTCTCCTTCTCCTAGTATTCATAACTCCCTGCGTTTCCAGGGTTTCTCCAGCCTCTTTCACGATCCTTGTCGTGCGCACTGCTCTTCTTCCTAACACATTTCCTCTCTTGCCAATTTTTGTCTACAAGGTTGTGTGTGGCGCGAATTTTGTAGTTTGCGGTTAGGTTTGAGGGCTATTACGGATGGGCGGTTCACCCCCATCCCCTCATTAATGCTTGAGGAGCCTCCCCACCTACCAATCTGACAGGAAATCCATTCCAGGATCAGAGAGTTGCTTTAGTTTGTGAGAAAGTATAAACCAGTACGGTACTTGCTCGGTGGAAGTTAACGCAACCATTCCAGGTCCCTTCCACCACCTATCATTAGCCATCATGGTCTCTTTTAGCACACCCCCTTCTCAGCAGTCATGCAACACATATTCAGTATATAATTTACATTCATCAACCTTTTATGCAAAGGTCTGTCAAATCAAACATTCACATCTTTGAGTTTGCCATAGTTCTTGGCCAACATAGTTATTTTTACAGACTGGGGGAAATACAAGGTGTTACAATTCCCTCCCCCTTAAAGGAAAATCGTCCTCGATGATCTATCTATCAATATGATGTGTATGTACAGAAGTAAACAAAATCAGATATGCCTTTTTCATGGCATCTTCCATTTCCCACGTAGCCTCATCTAGGCCAAAATGTTTCCACTGCACCTTGACCTATGCAATGGTTCGGTTCCTGAGTGGGGTTTCCTTTTTGTCTAGTATGCATTCAGGTTCTAGCAAGAATTCTCCCTCTGGTTCCCCCTGGATCACAGACTAGTCAATTATATGATTATAATCATGTACATATTTCTTCAATAATGAAACATGGAAAACACTGTGTGCTTTTACTGTGGGAGGAAGTGCTAGCCTATAGGCTACAGGTCCCACTCTATCTAGAACTTCAAAGGGTCTACAATACTGAGGTGCCAACTTGGCACAAGCTCCCATCCTTAGGGAACTCTCCTTGGGCCTAACTCTGAGATATACGTGGTCTCCCATCTTGAATTCTCTTGGAGTTCTCTTTCGGTCGGCGTAACTTTTCTGTCTATTATGAGCGGCCTTTAGATTTTGTTTTATCTGAGTTACTTGTTGTTCCATTTCTTTCAAAATGTTGGGTCCAATCGTAACTCTGTTCATGGGATTACTCCAACTGACTGGAGTGTTTCACGGTCTACCATAGAGGACTTCGAAAGGGCTCATCTTCACGGATTCTTGATAGCCATTGTTGTAGGCGAATTCCACCAGTGGCAGGTAATCTTCCCACTTTTTGGGTTGATGCATTACATGCATCCTTAGCATGTCTTCTAATATTTGGTTTACCCTTTTCGTCTATCCATTGGTTTGAGGATGATAGGCGGTGCTAAACAGTAATTTGGTCTCTAGACCACCTAATAGTTGGAAGTAAAATTCGTGTCTCTGTCAGACACAATCTCTTTAGGCATACCATGTAGTCTGAATATCTAATTCATGAATATGCTAGCGATATCTATTGCCTTGCAAGTCGATTTGACAGGGATAAAATGAGAAGACTTGCTCAGTTTATCCACTACTACCATGATGGTGTCATTCTGTTTAGTCGATGTTGGTAATCTGGTGATGAAATCCATGGAGATGGTTTCCCATTTCCATTCCGAGATTGGTAGAGGTTGCAATAATCCTCCTGGGTGTTGGTGTTCTGCTTTAACCTGTTGGCATTCCATGCATTTGTCTAAGTACTCAGCTATGTCTTTCTTCAATCCAAGCCAATAGAATTGTTTCCTAGTGGCGGTGATCATCTTCTGGTATCCTAGATGACCAGTATATGGTATTTTATGTAGTTCATCCATTATGATCCTCTTCAAGTCATCACAATCTGTATCTGTAAGTTAGCAGACCTCCATCTATCATCTAGTAGTCTTCATACTTTATTCTTGTGGGTTCTTGGTCCAGGTACGAGGTCACGGTTTGGAAGAATCTGTCTGTTTATTGTGAATTCCTAACTCTTTCCTTGACACTCGTCTCGCAGGTGCTCACCGCTACCAGTTGAATTGTTTTCATACTTATGCTAAGGGCATCGACCACCTTATTTTCCTTTCCTTTAACATGTTTGATTTCAAAATCAAACTCACTAAGGAGGGACAACCACCTAGCTTGTCTAGCATTGATTTTTGGTTGGTCAAATAGATATCGCAATCCATAGTGGTCTGTCATAAGTACAAATTTTCTTCCAAGGAGGTAATGCCTCCACATTTTTAAGGTGTGCACTATGGTGGCTAGTTCTAGTTCATGGGTCACATAGTTGACTTYGTGCTCATTGAATTTCTGGGATTCATATAAAACTACACTTCCTCCTTGCATAAGGACTCCTCCGAGCCCGCCCTTACACGCATCTGTGCACACAAGGAAGTCATTTTCGGGATCAATGATCTTCATCACGGGTGCATGGGTTAGTAGATGTTTTAGGAAGGGATGATTTTAGGGGCTAAATTTCGCTCATGGGATAATTTTCCCTGGTTTTTCCAAAACAGAGATTCGCTATTTTAAAAATGATTTGCCCAAATTCTATAGGATAAAATTATTTTACCTTAAAAATCGCCAAAATTTTATAAAAACTATATAAAATCCTTAAAATTTGAATATTTTTACAAAAATATTGCCAAACATTTATAGTTGGCATATGAAGGATTAGTAAGATTTGCCAAGGTTTCTACATTTTAAAATAAATTTCCATCCTTAAAATCATCCTTGGTTTTAGGGATTGAAATCTTTCTTCACATTCTTGTGTCCATGTGAATTTAGCTCCCTTCTTCTGGAGGGCAGTGATTGGACAACCAATCTTGGAGAATCCTTTTATAAATCTCTTATTGTATCCTGCTAAGCCCATAAAGGATTTGATATCTGAAACGTATTTTGGGGTAGGCCATTCCATGATAGACCTAGTCTTGTCAGGGTCTATAGCTACTCCTTCTTCAGATATGACATGGACCAAGTAATGTATTTGCTTCTGGAAAAAGTCGCACTTGCTAAATTTGGCATAGAGCTGATGTTCTCTTAACACTTGAAGTACAAGTCTAACATGTTCCTCATGTTCCTCTCTATTCTTGGAGTAAATTAATATATCCTCAATAAAAACCAGTACAAATTTGTCTAGGAATTTGCTGAGCACATTGTTCATCAAGCACATAAAAGTGGTAGGGGCATTGGTTAATCCAAATGGTACTACCACAAAATCATAGTGACCATATCTCGTCTTGAAGGCAGTTTTGTGGATGTCTTCACCCTTGATTCGGACTTGATGGTATCTAGATCTCAAGTCAATCTTTGAGAAGATGGAAGCACCTCCCAATTGATCAAACAGGTCATCGATCCTGGGTAAGGGGTACTTGTTCTTTATGGTTACCTTATTTAGTTTTCTATAATCTATGCATAGTCGGAGGGTACCATCTTTCTTCTTTACAAACAGAACTGGTGCTCCCCATGGAGACACGCTGGGCCAAATATAGCCGTTGTCCATCATTTATTTTAGTTGTAATTTGAGCTCAACTAGCTCGAGTGTGCTCATCCTGTAGGGTGTCCTAGACACTAGCACCACTCCTAGTGCAAGTTCTATCAAGAAGTCAATATCCCTTCTCGGAGGTAGACCTGGTACCTCTTTTGGAAATACATCTCTATATTCTCTTAGTGTGAGGTGGTATTCGAGGCTCAGTTTGTCATCTTCAACTGATTCTAACACCTGTATCGCATAAAGTAGACATCCCTTTCTGCAATACTTTCTCATTTGAAGGGTTGATATTCGTCTCACCAAGACAAGTTTTGGGATCCCTCGAAGGGTTATCCTTCTTCCTTCTTCACCCACACATTTTAAGGTTTTATGGTAATAGTCCAGTCTAGCTTTATATATGGCTAGCCAGTCCATTCCAATCAACAGATCATATGATCCTAGGGGTAGTACGTTAAGGGTTGCTTGGGTGGGGAATTCACCCATAGTGAATTGGCAAGCTGGTATGACCTCCACTACCTTTCTTTTGGTTCCAGTGGCTCACTATACCAACCATGGCTTGGTGTGTTTATGTGGCTGTAATTTACACTTATCAACAACCTTAGGGGCTATATAACTCAAATTTGAACCAGGGTCAATTAGAATAGACACTAGATGGTTGGTGATCATACCTTCCATCTCCACCACCGAAGCTTGATGGTCATCTTGTTTATTATTCAAGGCTGCATAAATTTGCGGCACACTTCTGGCCACATCATTGACGGTGGTAGCTTCTTGAACGTTGTAAATTCTCTGACTATTCTGTTGTCGGTGCAGGCAGTCCCTCGATAGATGTTCTTCTCCACAACCTCAACATTTCAAGGGTTCTTTCTTTGGGTTATCAATCTTTCCTGGGGTAGATTCAGAAGGTTTATTTCCTCTCTGGGAGGGGAAATTCTACTGGTGTACACTTCGGTTGGGAAGCTCATCCTTGAGTCTATTTTATAGTTTTTAAATCTTGGGGATTTAAACCCCTTATTCTGGAATCCCAAACTATTCTTCTGCTTCTAGTTTTCGCGAGGTTCTATTCGATGCCCCAGCTGTTCGTAACAATATCTTGCCTTTCGGATAGTGTCTTCTAGGGTCTTTGGCTCCTCAAACTCAATCCTGTTATGATAGTCCTTAGGTAGTCCACTAATGAATCATTTCACCTTTGCCTTTTCTGCTTTTATATAGGGTACGTACCTCAGCAATTCGAGGAATCTGCTGACATATTCCTCTATGGTGCGTTGCCCCAGTTTGAGTTCATAGAATTCTTTAGTGAACTAGTTCTGCTACTAGAAGATCCCTCTAAGTTGCCAATTTCCTTTCCATAGGAATCGTCCAACGCTTGTCCCTTATCTCTGGGGTGGACCTTTCTCGAGGTTCTCTTCCCAGTGTGGCCACTTAAAAGACCACGTGTTTGTATCTCAAGTGGATTTCAACTTTTCTTTGTCTGTCATCGGTCCACGTGACTGGTGTCAGGTTCATGTTGCAATTGTCTTTATATGTCGGATAAACTCTGCAACAAGACTGCATTAATTTATGTTTGCTTCTCTTGCTCTTTTATCAACCTCTCGTTGTCGGCCTTCCAGCTCGGTAGTTCGACCATGAGGCTTCTCACAGTCTCAGCTAGATCGGGAGGGGTCTCTACTGCTCTCATTTCGTCAAACTCTTGGTCTCTGTTGTGGGAGCCATCCCCCACTTCGTGGTGCGTCACCATTCTATGCGTCTGCAGTTTCCCGTGGTTGATCGTCTGCTTGTTGTGCAAGAAAAACACTTATTGTTAGTCAACATTATATTCATTCACAATCAACGCATAATTCATATTTTTCAAATGCATACACACAATAGAAATTTTCATTCTTAACTTCAGCTTTTGCTAAAGGGGTTAAGATAGAGGGTTACTCCTTTTAAGAGTACTTCAAATTGAGTTTATGCACAACTCATTCATGAGCCCAAGTAGGCCAAGTGTTGTAACCATGCTCTGATACCAATTTGTCACACACCCACTACGACAACCTAGTTTTTTTTTGTTCTTTTTCTTCGAGGGACAAAATCCCCAAGACGTCTATGGGGCTTGGCACAGACCCTCCCTTCCCTTATCCTCCTCCAAATGACCACACCCTGGCCTTAGCGCAAGCACCTTTCACAACTCGCGAATTGAGAGCCAAGACTTTCGACTCCCCTTTTCTCTAAACACTGATACCCGAGATACGATACGGGTATGGATCCCTCCTCACTAGCGCCTGCTACATGTAACCGTAGGCTAGGCCAAACACTAGCACCACTCGCAACATCGCTAGTTGAGGTGTTGAGGCCTCGTGCTCCTTCTTTGCGAATTCCCGAGATGCAAGAGGTCAACGTTACATGGACTCTGCTAGAGCGACGCGCACCTGCCACTTGTCTCCTCTGCTATACTCTACTCACGAGCAATGTCGTCGCCGCCCATCGAACGAGACCTCGGCTCTCGGCATCTCGCGGCCTTAGCGATCAAGGTGCAACTTCGTCGTCCTGCGAAACCCCGAGCCATGATAAGTCAACAATGGGTTGGCTCTTTCCTAGGTGACAAGTCTCCACCACCGGTCACCCACTTCCTAGGCTAAATACTAACGCTACTCGCATCTCGCAACTTCACGAGTTGGAGTGTCAAGCCCTCGTGCTCCTCCTCTGTGAATCCCTGAGATACGATAAGTCAACAAAGGGTTGGCTCTTTCCCTGGCGACATGTGTCCATCACCTGTCACCCGCTCCCACCTTTCTCTGAGCGCTTGTTGTTATGCCACCTGTCAACCACGCGGTGCCCACTTATGGATGGGTCACATGTTTTCACAAGCCCTCGGCGTTCGGCACTTCGTGACTTCTACAATCGAAAAGAAACTCTCTCAAGTTCCGAACCCCGAATGGGTGATAACCATGAAAGTTCTGATCCCACGGTTCTCCCGTGCCCTGGATCCAACGGTCACGATCATGTCGCGATCTCGTGAATCATGAGTTCATGCAGCCCTACCCTTGACCACTCCAAGTCGCGAGTCAGCGAAATGCTACTTTCCTGCCTATACAAAGGCTAAGATTGATGGTCAATAGGGCTCCGTCAGATCCTTGGATCTATGGTCTTGGATCCCATCGCTACTTTTGAAGGCTGAAAGGGTTGAGGTGTTAACGTCTGTGCTCCTTCTCTAGATCCATCGGTCTCGACAAATCTGGGGTATTCCCGAAAGGATTCCGACCATTTGTCTACCAAATGATAGGGTATTCTCTCTTTCTATAATTGGGCTCACTATCCCTTTTGAACTTGAATCATGAAATTCAACTTCTCGGGGCTTCAAACTCCCACGACTCTGAGACCTTAGAGAGCTATCCTTCCTTGCATAAGGTTTCCAGACCCAGATCGCATGAACCTTCAGACGGTTATCGGGCAATCATCCCAAATATTAGTCGAGTCTTTGGGTAGCGGTTCAGCACGGTTCCAGGGTTTATGGGGTAATCCCCAAGGAAGAGTACTCTCAAGGGGCCTTCCCAGAATATTATGAGAATCAAGCAAACAAACGATTCTTGGTGGAGTGAACTCATGCCCCAGACTTAACCATTTGTACAGAAACCAACAATGAGATATAAGCATACACATGCATCCATTATTTCCAGTTTAAAACACCAGGCAATCATTCCACACAGAAATTATTATGGGCATATAAACATAAGCATGTATTCACGATATTCATTTTGAAATACAAGGTATAAAACACTTATCAGATCTACTAGGCRTGATGCAACTGTCGAGAGGGGTGCTCGTTTCCACCCAACCATAGGCTCAATGACTCCAAACGGATTTACCACTAGCCACCCCCGAGCTAGACCACGATGCTTTGAGGTTCAGTCTCCTACTTCCATCTCAACAGAAATCAAGGACAAAGGTTACTCTCCTTCTCCTGATGYAGGAAAATAATCCAGGACGAAGGTTACTCTCCTTCTCCTGGTATTCAAAACTCCCTGCGTTTCCAGGGTTTCTCCAGCCTCTTTCGTGATCCCCGTCACGTGCACTGCTCTTATTCCTACCACATTTCCTCTCTTGCCAATTTCTGTCTGCAAGGTTGCATGTGGCACAAATTCCGCCATCTGTGGTCAATTCTAAGGGCTGTTACGTATGGGTGGTTCACCCCCATCCCCTCATTAACTCTTGAGGAGCCTCCCCACCTACCAATCTGATGGGAAATCCATTCCAGGATCAAAGAGTTGCTTTGGTTTGTGAGCAAGTATAAACCAGTATAGTATTAGCTCGATGGAAGTTAACACAACCATTCCAGGTCCCTTCCACCACCTCTCATTAGCTATCGTGGTCTCTTTTAGTATACCCCCCTCTCAGCAGTCATGCAACACATATTCATTATATAATTTACATTCATCGACCTTTTATGCAAAGGTCCATCAAATCAAACATTCACATCTTTGAGTTTGCCATAGTTCTTGGCCAACATAGTTATTTTTATAGACTGGGGGAAACAGGGTGTTACACAAGTACTACGTAAAGGTTGGACACTCATTCTTATGATGACATTCTATTAAGCATAATTTGCGTCAAACATCTTACCTCTTTTCCTTTCCCTTATTATGATTCAACGGAAATGTCAGGTTCTTCAGATCCGCTCTCAGCTCTTCCACAGTTGGATCTGTATTCTTATATTGATTCTTCTCTAATTGCAAAGCTTCTTTCAAGGCCTCAGCCTGAGTTTGAAACTTTGGTTGCCTCAATGGATACTTCTTAAGTGCCAATAAAAAGTTCACAAATAAGTGTTTATGTTGCATATCTGTAATATGATACTTCACCTTACCTTTTAGTCTCTTGAACTTATGATCAGCCTCCCATACTGACTCACTTGGATTCTTTTTAACCTCTATCATCTCATTCATGAATTGATCCTATGAACTAGGTCAATGAAATTGATTGATTAATGCCTTCTTCACATCTACGATAGTTGTAGGCACTCCTTGTGAACTGTTTACTGGGAGGCCCATATACCAGTCTAGTGCGCGATCTCTGAATGTGATCGCTAGCTGCGCCACTTTTTTATTTTCATAT
The DNA here is from genome assembly GCA_032191745.1 of Picea mariana. NCBI lineage: Eukaryota > Viridiplantae > Streptophyta > Pinopsida > Pinales > Pinaceae > Picea > Picea mariana. The sequence goes on from JASDQU010241032.1 coordinate 23,004, forward strand.
GAAATCTTATTAGCTACCCAAATATTTTCAAAAATAAACAAGTGCTTCTCCGGGTCCTCCGACCCTTCTCCACGAAACTATTGTAACCAAATAGTTGGATTTAGTCCTGCCATTGTGACATTTTCTATACTACCACCTTCGCACGCTGTCGATACTTGACTACTACTACCTGAAATTATACTTATGCTTGAACTTCCAATGGACCCTCATCCTACTAATAGCCTTCTACCACTGATCACTTACTGTTTGAATGTTTCTTCTTCTTCATATGTCTTAGTCGCACATGGGGTTGTGAGTTCCACACTAATTCAGAGCTGGAATGGAGAGATTTCTTCTCCGCTAGACCCTTGACGTCTGGTTTTCCTCTCATATGTGGCACACAATATTTCAACAATATTCTCCATCACATGAAGATTCTCTACCTGTTCCTCATCACTTTCGAAGCCCTTCTGCTCGGCTGCTGCCCTCTTTTTCCTATTGATTTATTATTAGCAGGTTCTTTTGCTGCATGCCACTCCTGCTCTTTCCATTATCTCCTTGGTCTATTCCTCATTCATCATAATGGGGTATATTTCTTCCCTCTTATGGCCTATGTTCAGATCCCTCTCCATATCTCATATCTTCCTTAGTGTTTCCCCGAGCTCCCCCATGCACGCAGAGTGATTTAGTTGTCTGACTCCATTGTCATCACTCCTTTATCATACAATAAAATATTGATCGATGTGTAAAGTGATTGAATGTACCTTCCTCTTGGTCCCTTCAGAAACTCCTTATCCAATTAGTTGGATGAGTCTCTTTCAACCTCAATATCCACTCCTATAGCAACTCTGGAAAATAGAAGAAATATGCCTCATGCAAATTAGTAAACACATACCTCTGTAGATACTAGAGCGGTGTATAATTGGAGCTTCTATTGTCTTTTTGTGCAAAGTCGAGTTGCTTTGTCTCCAACCATCTTTCAATCTCTTGCTTCGTTGGATTCCATGGCCTAAACATTCTCTTCTACCACTACATTCTCTTCATCAAATCCCCTCTAATCCGATCTTTTGAGTTCCAACCGACAACGAAACCATTTGTTGGATGTATGGGCTGACCCGAGTTCTGCCTCAATTCTCCAACAAAACCATAGAAACCATCGGCCCTTCTCGATACCAAAAGAAAATACTACGCACAGAGTGCACAATGCAGTCTCGCCCAAGATGGTTTATTGGTGATTGCATGACCTAGATGTATGCAATCGTGGAAGGGATAATACTCATGGGACGTTAGGCATACTTATCTACTTATACTTCAACATTCATCAGATCTACCATACCATCATTCAGATCCACCATTCAAATCATTATGTAGAAAATAACATAATTATTCTAGTGCGCGCTGCAAATTAACTTTAACAAATGCATTAATTTATCCATTCATTCATCATAAAAGACATTACAAGCATAAATAACACATTCCACACATTGACACAATATTTTATCGCGGTTCACCCCCCAGGCTATGTCCACAAATATTTGGCATTTTATGCTTCTTTATTCATCTTCCTCATGTATTACGCTGCATGCATTACATCATAAGTTCAGTAATGGTGATGGTGTTGGTGAGGCTGAATAGTCTCGCACCAAGCTCCACAACTTATGAATTGACCCTCAGATACAACTCAAAATAGACTCAACATGAGCTCCACATCTCTCGACCCAACTACTCCACAAAGACTAGCTCCAAACTCAGAAAATTCTCAAAAATACTCTCAAACATGCTAAAAAGATAATCTCTTATCTACCTCATACATCATATATTTATACTACCAAAAATGGGTAAAAACCCTTATAACAAGGACCCAAAACGCTAACCCTAAGTGGATTAGGTTTGTCCACATAGTAACTTCATTGGTCCTCAAACCAACTGTTCCTTTCTTTTACACTTCCTTTCCTCACGTTTCTTTTCCTTGATTTTTGGTCCTTGCTTTCCTTTTACTTTCGACACGCACTCCAACTGTCTTCAAAACTTGTTTCACATTTCCCCAAAATAACCTTCTTCAACACCTCTCTAAACTGATGGTGGATTCGACTTCATCCATAGTTATATGGAAGCAATGAGGGGTGTTAGTCTCATAGTTGCTGGAAACATTATAGGCCTCATGTTGAACTCTTGAGTCAGGTGACCCTTTTCTTGACGTCGCGAGGAAGAAGCACCTAAGGCGCCTGATCCATGACGATATCATGGAGGATAACCATGCATGGGAGCCATAGTCTCGCAGATGAGGACACGAAACAATGGGTGATACAAGATGGAGAGCGAGGGAAGAGAATTCCAATCACTATGAGAGGCAGGGGGACCTGAAGTCCAGAGACAACTTCTCGAGTTGCAAATTAGGCATCAGATAATCACTGAGGGTATCATTCCTCATTTGAAATGAAAATCTCATCATGGAGAGGGATGATCAAGGGGGATAATGTGTCTAGACGCCGGGAGGATGACTCATAAATTGCATTAAGAGATTCATCCCTGTGGCCTTGCTGGTTGTGCCATGAAATCCAGACCGGGCTTGAGGATGCGTGGGAGATCCCATGGTTGTTGAAATCAATTGACTCGGGAAGAAGACCCCACTTTAACTGTGGATGTTTAGTGTCGACGTTGGGGTCTTGTTGCTTATTACTATCGGGGATGGAGAGGATGTTGGCAGTGTCCACTTGGCACCTGTCCTCATCCCTTCGGCCTAGATGGAAAGGATACACGTGGGAGGGAACATGGTTTTCCACTCCTTGAGTATCGAGAGGTAAACCCTTCTTTAAATGTTGTAGATGGCTGCGGGTGAAGGGGTCTTGTCGCCGGACATCATTGTAGGTGGAGAGATTACCAGGATTGTTGTCCCTCTGGTTGTTGTCGTCGTCCGATCGAGTGGGGGCTCTTAAATCCTAGTGTTGCCCACACGTTGGAATATTAATTCGCTGTGGGAGGTCTACGTCCAGCGTAGCTTTTCCYTTAATGTGCCAGTTGTTAGCATCGGGGAAATTCTCCCTTCAATCCGCTTCCCAAGAACCCCATCCGGGGGGAGGAACCTAGAATCATTACCTTAAAACAATATTGTATTTATTTACCACAGATGAAAGCTAGCTTCTATTAAGAATGTAATTAATGGCGCCCTASGGGTGGTTTCACATAGTCGAGGGATGGGTTTAACTTCATATTTCCTTCCTTGTAGTATAGTAAAGCCACTACGGATACTTACGAGAAAGCTGTGTGAAAGAACTATTTGAATGTCCAAGTAGACCTGGCTTGAATGCACAAAGGACTTGACGGGGACCGTCGACAGAGTAGATTGCTAAATGTTATGCATCTTATGCCTTTAAGATATTTTTTCATCTATAGCATGCAAAATTCCTTATGCAAGAAACGAAACTATTCTGATAGAAAGAAAAATTCAATCTAACCGTCTAAGAAAATGCTTAAACCGCTAATGTGTTGGTATTCTATTCCCGGAGAAATTGTCATTTCTCTATCACCAGATGATCCAACTTTAATATACCAAATGCTGGTTTAAACATCTGACCTACATACATGAGCCCTTATATTGGACATATTTCTATGTAACTAGATTTTGTTTTGGAATTATAGATCTAATCATTTAAAATCGATCTTGTATGACTTTAGACAAGAACCTCTTCTGCAATAAAAATTGACTTGTGGACTCGAAGATATTTACTTTTTTACTGCGAGTTGAGTTTGTTGTGTGGCATAATGTGACTTAGAGCAAGCTTACTCTGTAATGTGTATTACATGGATATATGAGAGTCTGCATTGAACTGAGCTATGCCTCCTCCAGATATACATGGTGGTTGTGGATGTCTATTACAATTTACTTACCGCAAAGCCTGCATGTAGGTGGAGAAATAGTACATTGACTGAATACTCTCCAGAAGGCTTGAAATGAATTCCACAAACATTGAACCCTCAAGTCAATAAATTCACTAATTCATTCATTTGAAAACAAAAGACTAGCGAAATGCTTCATAGGTTTCACCAATATGATTTTGTGTAGAATATAAGTCACAATTGTGGAAAAAATTTGGATGGAAAATTGTGTTTTTAGAGGTAGAATTTAAACTCTAGAATTATGAGAAAAGAATAATTTTAGCACATATCTTACAAAGTTTCAGCACTCTAGTAAGTTCTGGTATGTCAAGGTATTTTGCACACATTTTAGAAAACCATCAAACCTTCTAGCCATGTTTATAACTTCTCAGAATGAAGAAAAATAGTTTGAATAATATATTATAATCCACCAACATCAATAATACATCAATATACTAATAAAATACTAATAAAATGATACAACAATGTGTGAATAAACTTTTTACATTATTTATTTCCATACATTTTAGAAAACCACCAAACCTTCTAACCATGTTTATAACTTCTCAAAATGAAGAAAAATAGATTGGATAATATACTATAATCCACCAACGTCAATAATACACCAATATACTAATAAAATAATAAAATGATCCAACAATGTGTGAATAAACTTTTTAGATTATTTATTTGCACACATTTTAGAAAACCATCAAACTTTCTAATCATGTTTATAACTTCTCAAACTGAAGAAAAATAGATTGGATAACATATTATAATCCATCAACATCAATAATACACCAATATATTAATAAAATGATCCAACAATGTGTGAATAAATCTTTTACATTATTTATTTCACATTTTAGAAAACCATCAAACCTTATAACCATGTTTATAACTTCTCAAAATGAAGAAAAATAAATTGAATAATATATTATAATCCACCAACATCAATAATACACCAATATACTAATAAAATGATCCAACAATGTGTAAATAAATCTTTTACATTATTCTCTAATAGAAAAATTATTCATCTATAAAAAGGACAACAAATTTAAGATTCAAACTCTATAGTAACATAAACGAACATGCTTTGTATAACCTTTCTTTTTCTTACAAATTTTACAACAAATTTAAGATTCAACAAATTTAGTAACATAAACGAACATGCTTTGTATAACCTTTCTTTTTCTTACAAATTTTACAAGCATGGATTGATGGGTAGCTTTAGATCATATCCCAATGAAGACTAGATTGATACAAATTTTACAACAAATTTAAGATTCAACAAATTTAGTAACATAAACGAACATGCTTTGTATAACCTTTCTTTTTCTTACAAATTTTACAAGCATGGATTGATGGGTAGCTTTAGATCATATCCCAATGAAGACTGGATTGATGGGTAGCTTTAGATCATATCCCAATGAAGACTGATATATCTATCTTTGTTTGCATTAAAGCTTTTTAAGCAAGGGAACATTTCACTGTCATCCATTTCTATGGAAAAATTGGAAAAAATTAAATTGGAGAAATCATCATTATCAAAATTCCAAAGAATTTAACAATATTATGGGCACTTAGGCACCTAGATTGGAGAATTACAATAAAAAAAAAAAATCTTGTACAAGTAATTGTAGGGACGACAATTATTCAGTGTATTTCAAAAGATTTTCACTATCTATTTCATGCTCATTAAACACCACACTCGTATATTCAAAATTTATCCTTTAATTTAAGGTAGACTACTAATTTTTACAATGGCACTGCTACAAAATTTATATAATGTGCGATGTAAGAATCAATTATTAATGTTTATATAGGTTTATATTTAATGATAATAATAATAATTTATTTTATGTTTTTTAGTCCTTGCCGTAGGCATAGAGGGACTATAGCGATCGATAATTCGTTGACTACTTATTAGTTTGTCACTTGACCAGAAATATTTGCATAACACCTATTGTTGGAGCTAGGGAATTAAAAGCATATATTTTTTATAATAAAAAGTACCATATATGTACTGATCTGATTGGATAAGAGATTGGAGGTCTTATTGTTAGCTTCACTATTCCCAATGTTTTACATGGCAACATATCCAAACATTTTCTCGTATACAGCCTTTTTGAATAATATATTTTTCCTATGTATTGGTTGAAGGTGGATTAATGCTAGCATTAGTTTGAATGTTTGTGTTAGCATTTTCGGCTAGCTTAATATATCCCTATGTTTTTATTTGTACTAATCATATTGAAATGTTTTGATATCAAAGCTTTATAGTGATTGAGAATTCCAAAGTTTATAACGTCCTTGCCGCATGTATTTGTATTGAAACATATTGACACTTTTTCGAGATTCCTCAATAGGCCTGACAACTTAAATGTTTACATGACGCAAGGTGTGACATCCCAAAATAAAGTATTTTTGAAAATTTAAATTGTTGGAAAATTATTCCATTTTTAGTAAATTCGAATTTGGAAAATTTTTGCCTTTTATGGCAATTACGAATTTCGAATTTAATAAATGTAATTAATTATTATGACTGTTGGGTAGAGATCTGATTTGACCCAACTAACTATTTGACTATGACACTTGTATGAAAACATAATATTTTATATTAATTGCAGGAGGACAAATGGAACAACCATGTTAAAAATATGTTGACCATGACTCCATGAGTGGGGAACCTATTGGAACTACCTCTGAGCTGATTATTACAAGTGGAAAATCATAGATTTGGCCATTGGCAACCCCTGGAAATCAGGGATTTAGAAAGCTACAAAAATTCCTAAGAGAGGGAAAAGACCTAGGCAAAAGGATTTCTTGATGAATAAAGAGCATATGTGAGGAGGCAGGACGCTGCCAAGTATGTTGGGAAAGGGGACTATTGATTTTTTCCCTTGCTGTTATGAACACTACGAAGTGAGTGTGAGGCAAGAGGAATCTATGGAAAGCGAAGAACATTGCTGAGGAGGAGTCTTCCAAATTCGCCCTCATGAATTCATGGTCGAGCTAGGGGGTGAATTGGGCAAGTGTTTTGGCTGCCTTATTCTACGGTTGGGAGGAATGTGGTTGTTCCCTTTATCTTCCTGCAATATGGTTCAGATATGTAAACATTTCCTTGCTTTGTTCTTGGATGTTTTTGTGTGTAACTAATACTATGCATCTAACTGTTCTAAGTTGAAATAATTTTTCCATGGTTGACATCTATTCGTCGTATGAAATTTACAATCAAAGTCTAAATTCTAGATTGGTCCCTCCCGAAATCTAGAATACTAGGCGAAATTATTTGTATACAAATTAAACTTAAGAGATCAGATCCATCTACAGGATATGTTTTAAATCTATAGTCGAAATGCTAGTTAGGATGATCTGTGTATTAACATGCTTGAAGAGAACCGATCTGTATAGGTATAGGTTTATTTCTGTGACTGAGATATTAAACAGATATAACTTTGAACAAAACAGAGTTGAGTAAATCGGTACCTAAAGAACGTTTAGATGTATCACTAGAGTTAAAAATTCAAAACAATCGTGCCCCTTAACGGAGACCTCCTTTCTAATACATTTAAGAATTGAAGTACAATAGGGGAAAGAAAAAATCTTATGGATCAATCACCTGTGTATTGATAAATTATACATATATATACATTTGGGAAACCATAAACCAGAAGTAAACTATCTACATCAGAAAGGTCGATATGATATACGTTTTTTTCTTTTTCTTGTATTATATAACTTTTACTGATCAGTCGTATGCAACATGCAAATGAATTACTAGCTGTGTAAAGAATGACAAAATTTTTAAAAGTTAAAGAAATATGGAAAACCCCTTTTTGTTTATCAGACCCAAAAATCGAAAGTAAAATCGTGGAAACTGACATCTATCATAAGACCTTATGCATTCTATATTCCAAGAGCAGGCTACCCTTTTCACAGCCAAGAGTCTGTGGCGGATTAAACCTTAAGGAGATCTAGAACAATTTTCAGGAGTCTATACGTATAGMGACATCCACAAGACTTACTCTAAATAAAAAAAAATTAATCAACAACTGACACGAGTAAAGATTTCATTAAAAATCGATTCACTGTATATTCTACGCCTATCGCGTTCCCTAATATAGATTATGTCTGGAATATCGCTATGCAGAGACTAACAACAAACCTCAATAAAGAAAKAAATTTACCACCCTTGTTTAAAAACAATTCTGTACATCTAATGTTTTGGTATCAGTCGTATGCCAAGAACGCCAGGGTAATAACCCAACACCACCAGGTCTTTTCCAGAACTTTCAAGAATTCTCTTAATAGAATCCAGATTACCTTTCTGAGCAGGACCCGATTTAAATCCAGTGCCATTTTCCACTACAACCTGCAAAAGAAGCAAAGCATTCAGTTAGTCATGGAGTATAGGTCTCACCGAACTCGAATTCTTTCTTTTATCAAACAAACAAGATAATGATTGGGTGTAATCTTATACTTATCTTTGATTCTCCATAGGTAGGATTCCTTTCTAAATAGCGACCGCCAAAAAGGGGAGGAGTGAACGCAATCAAGTTGATGGGTACCCTTGCAACAAATGGGTACCCTCGCAACAAACAGGGCCCCATCATTAGTTACAGTATCTAGAATAAAAGAGATGGGTTCATAAGCAATGTGTTTTCATAAAAGTATAGGAATTCCGGCATTGAATCGAGCAAACATTAAACAGGGCGAATTTCATATAGTTATACAGAGTAACAAACAAGCTACATAAATACATTTATTTTTAAACATGAGTTTCGTGAGCCTATACACTAATAGGATGAGGATACCTTTTATCTTTAAATACAGAGGAATCTGTTTAAAGGAAAGGAAAACAAAATTGCGTTAAACCATGGCCAAGACCATACAAAACCTACAAACTATTGTCGGTGGAATGATATAAGAATTTTAACCCAAGAGGTAATGCTAATACGGATTCCACAGGAGGAACATATGAATGGTTATCCATTCTCCTCAGTGGGGTTATGGTTTTTAGTCAGGACAGGGTACAGTCGAAGAACTCATCGAGGTGGGCAGACAGAGCCAAGATAACGAAACGATATTTAGTCGTTATACAGAGAATACCCAACTACGATAGCCAAATACGACAAAGATCATTGATAAAACCGACCATCTATCAGTTCGCTAACCCTGGAAAACAAAAACAAAAAATGCATTACAGTATGGCTTTCCCAAAACAAAGATACAACATAGTGCAAGTGTGAATGTCAAGCATAAAGGCACACTGCTAACGAATAACCCTCGGAAGCCCCCAAGGAAACAAGAGAACGAAGGGTGAAAGTGCAACAAGAAGAGCTATCTACCCGTAGCGAGGAAAATCAGAATGCCTCTGTTGAGTTTCAATAATGAGGAAGTAAATTAATAACAGTTAAATGTTACAGTGGGAGAACGAAACTTACTAGGAGGTTGGATGCAAGATAATGCCTCCATCACGGAAGTTCCCAAGTTTTCCTTCGACACATTTCGAAGTCACAGGACCAAACCCTCTGTGAATCTACTAGCATTGCTATAACCCAAAGAAAAATGTTACCGCGTAGATTAAATGTCGTTGGTATGAAGGAAGGGTCAGACATGTGAAGAGAGGAACTTGGTGCATCCATAATGGACGAAGGGTCAGGTGATGGCCTCGACTCTCGCACACATCAGGGTCCATTAATGGCCAGGTCAGGGTTTAAATCTTGAATCACTGGTTCCTACCAGTTCAATTAATGGGTTACGGATGAAGAAGCGCATGCGCGTTTAAGGAAAGTTTTAACCTAACTAAACACCAACCTCGTTAAGGTAGTTTTTAGTCARAATTCCATATGAGACAGGTGGAGTCAACGAACAGCTAGCACGAGCTGTTGGTTTTCAAATAATCATTACATCAATATTAAACCGGGAAGTACTTACCCCCAACCACTTCCTTATTAATTCAATCATTTGCATAGGGGGGGTATAACCTGCCACTTTACCTTTATTCTTCTTACATGACTCCTTTGATCAAGTGGTTAAGGTTACGCATAGGACTAAGTCCCAAATTCCTTCATAGTGGTAAGAAAAACTATATGGATGTATAATTTTTATATCGGTATGAAGATAAACATAGTTTGCAGTACTATAAGTGAGTGGTGAAGTGTGGAGTAAGCACAACTTGAAATAATGTTTCAAACGTTAAATTGGGTAGCGAATTTAATCAACATCAGCCAGGACCCCTTTTTTTTTGTGACGAGCCCCTTCAAAGGTGAATGTATAAAGTAAGAATTTTTTATTTTTATTTTGACAGTTTTGAGGTTTATTACATATGGTATCAGAGCAAGTTTACAACACTGGGCTTTGAACAGGGCCACACTAGAACTTTCGCAGATATATATATTTTCTTACTGATGTTAAACTAACAAAACTCCTTTGTACAAAAAGAAAAAAAAATTATGTTTCATGTCAATTATGGCAGCTCAGTACGATGTAGAAATCAGAATAGAAGGAAATCCAGCACAGGGACCTCAGGGAGATCCAAAACAGAATAGTGACGAAAGCTCTCCTATGGAAGTACTGGAAACAATGAGAAATCTTATCATTGAGCTGCAAGACTTCAAAGCATACAATGAGAAATTGAAGAAAGCACAACAAGAACAACAAGAGAGAAATGAAGTCCTGCTACGTAGTATAGTGACCAAAAAAAGTCCAAAKGATGATAACCAAGATGAAGAGGTCAGCAAAAGGGCCTCCAAGAATTATGGACCTGAAACAAAAAAAGGAGACAGTTCGTCTGAAAGAACACCCTCAGATGAGGAAAAAACTAAAACAGACAGGAAAAGAAAACAAATATACCACCTTGAAGRAGAATTTAAAAAGATTAAACCAGCTACCTTTGATGGAGAATCYGGGATAGGAGAAGAAGACGAAGCATGGTTGCTGGACATCAAAAAATACTTCCAAATCTACAATTATTCCAGTAATATGAAGGTCAGAATGGTCATCTACAATCTGAAAGGGAAGGCCAGGATCTAGTGGCAAGACCTGAAATTGGCCAAGGGCCTACAGGAGAAACAGATGGAATGGTCCGACTTTAAGAAGTATTTCAAGAAACAATACCTTTCTGAAAGCTATTATGAAAGGAAAATGAAATAATTTTATGAGTTACGACTCGAATAGATGACGATGGAGGACCTCATAAATAAATTTCTGGAACTACTAAGTTTCGTACCGTACATCCAGGAGGATAAGGTAAAAATCTAGCAGTTCTTAAGTTGTTTACCACAATCCTACAGGGATAGAATTGAGTTTGACAACCCCAAATCCTTGAGTGAAGTGTTCAGGAAAGCACAAATGTGCTATGCCCAGTATAAACAACGGGCAGAGTTTCCCAAAACCTGGAAGGATAAGAAAAAAGATCGAATGAACCAGCGAAAGAAGGGATACCAACCAACTCCTTATCAAAATGCAGCAAAAGGTTTTCCAAGAAATGATTACCACTCTAATTATCCGAATACTCAAGGCAGCGATAAACCGGTAAACCCGAGGACAAAGAAGTTTGGGGACAACCTCCGTGAGCCATTAAAGTGTTGGGAATGTGGAGAGCCTCATCTAAGGAGGAATTGTCCACGTTTAAATTCAGCAAACAGAACTGCTATTCATAATTTGCAGGAAGCCTCAATGGTGGGAGACATGGGCAAAATATTGCATCGGATAAATGCAGCCATAGATGGCCGACAAGCTGACCACCAATCCTCAGTGGTAGAGATCGAAGATAAAATCAATAACTCTCGAATCTCTATCTTAATTGATCCTGGAGCTATGTTAAGTTATGTTACTCCTGATGTAGTAGAGACGAACAAACTTAAGAAACTGAAGCACGCAAAACCATGGCTGGTACAACTAGCAATAGGAACAAAAATCAAAGTAGTTCAATTTATTTCTGATTTTGAGTTCAGCCTAGACGATCAAAATATAAGGACAAATCTGAACATCCTACCACTAGGATCTTATGATATGATTATCAGGATGGACTGGTTGGAGCAGCACAAAGCAGTACTAGATTGTTATACAAATTTACTTAACTATAAAGATGATTTTGGCACTACTAGGACAACCCAAGGTATACCAAAACCTGTATCAGTCAAACAAGTTTCAGCGATGCAACTCAAGAAATGTATGAGAAAGGGATGTCAAGTTTATGCCATCCAAGTAATGAATCTGTTAGAGAAAGTAGATAAGCTAAAGTTAGAAGACTTTGCTGTCCTACGTGATTTTAGAGACATGTTTGTAGATGAGATACCAGAATTACCTCCTAGAAGGGAAATAGATTTCTCCATAGACCTACTACCAGGTTCAACTCCTATCTCAAAGGAACTTGACCAAATGAGTCTACCAAAACTGACAGAATTAAGAGTACAATTACAAGAATTGTTGGATAAAGAGTATATCAGACCGAGCGTTTCACCATGGGGGGCACCCATCCTCTTTGTGAAAAAGAAAGACGGTACTCTAAGAGTATGCATCAATTATAAACAACTAAACAAAATGACTATCAAGAACAAATACCCCTTACCAAGGATAAATTATCTATTCGACCAAGTAAGTGGGGCCAAGATCTTTTCAAAGTTGGATTTACAATCCGGTTATCATCAATTTTGGATAAAGGACAAGGACATAAACAAAACAACTTTCCGAACAAGATATGGACACTACAAATTTGTAGTCATACCTTTCGGGCTCACTAATGCACCAACCACATTTATGTGCTCGATGAACAGTATTTCCAGCCAGTACTTAGACAAGTTCATAGTAGTATTTATCGACGATATCCTGGTGTATTCTAAAACGGAGGAAGAACATGAGGAACACTTAAGAATAGCTTTGCGAATGTTGAGGAAGCACAAACTGTACACCAAATTTGACAAGTGTGACTTTTATCAAAAGGAAATACAATATCTAGGACATGTAATTTCAGCAGAAGGCATTGTCGTAGACCCGGAAAAGATAAAAGCCATTATGGAATGGCCTGTACCAAAGGATGTGGCAAATATCCAACCATTCATGGGAATCACCAGATATTATCGCATATTTATAGAAGGGTTTTCCAAGATAGCCTACCCTATCACGTCATTACAAAATAAAGGGACCAAGTTTAACTGGTCGCAAAAGTGTCAAGATAGTTTTAACAAGCTGGAGGAATTACTGACAACTGCACCCATTTTGAAGGTAGCGGACCCAGATAAAGACTTCACAGTATGTGTTGATGCAAGTAAAGAAGGACTAGGTGGTGTCCTAACTCAGGAAGGACACGTGATTTGTTATGAGTCCCGTAAATTAAAAGAACATGAGTGAAATTATGTCACTCACGACTTAGAATTGGCAGCGGTAATACACGCCTTAAAAAAGTGGCGACACTACATAATGGGAAGAAAATTTCTACTATTGATGGATAATAGCAGTGTAAAATATATGTTTAGCCAACCAGAGCTCAATGCAAGGCAAGCCAGATGGCTAGCCTTCTTGAGCGAATTCGACTTCGAAGTCAGACATATCAAGGGAAAAGAAAATAAAGTATCAGATGCTTTAAGCAGAAGAGTCCATGGGTTATTTGAGATAAATATCAGTAGGGAAGAAAGTGATCTGGAACAAAGAATAAGGACGTCAGGTATTAATGACGAAAATTACACTAAGATGATGGAAAAATTACAAAACAGTACCGTAAACTCAGACAAACCATATCTAAGTATCGACAAGAAGGGACTATTGCGATTTAAAAAAAAACTGTACATACCAGACTCAACAGAATTAAAGGTAATAGTCTTGGACGAAGTGCATAAGAAGCTGTATTCTGGCCATCCAGGTTACCAGAAAACAATAACAGCACTTAGAAAACTATTTTACTGGCCTAATATGAAGGGTGAAACAGCGGAATACTTGTCTAGGTGCCAAGATTATCAATAGGTTAAGGTCGAGCACCAGCATCCAACCGGCCTATTATAGCCATTACCCATACCAGAATGGAAATGGGAGACCATATCTCTGGACTTTATAACAGGTTTTCCTAAAACTCAGAAACATAACGATTCTATCATGGTTGTAATCGATAAACTCAGTAAGTTTGCACACTTTATTCCTGTAAAGTCTACTTTTAAAGCTATAAACATTGCTGAAATATTCATGAAAGAATTTTTTAGACTGCATGGTATTGCTAAAATGGATTTAAGATAGAGACGTAAAATTCACATCCGCTTTTTGGAAGGAATTGTTTGCAGGGATAAATACTAATTTGAATTTCAGTACGAGTTATCACCCACAGACGGATGGACAGACCGAGAGGACAAACCAAATCATGGAGGATATGCTCCGCATGTACGTAAGAACAAAACCAAACAAGTGGGAAGACTATCCGCACTTGGTAGAATTTGCGTATAACAATGGGTACCAAACTTCAACCAAGTTTAGCCCTTTCGAAATACTATACGACAAAAAGTGTACGACTCCAATTAGTTGGGATAACCCGGCTGAACGGCTCATGGTTGGACCAGAGATGCTCCAAGAAATGGAGAACATGGTGAGAAAAGTACAACAGAACTTGAAAGAAGCACAAGACAGACAAAAAAGCTATGCAGATCAGAAAAGAAGACATTTGGAATTCCAAGTAGGGGACCATGTTTATTTGAAGGTCAAAGCCCGAAAGAGCTCGTTGAAGTTAGGAAACTGTGCCAAGATGGAACCCAGGCTTTGTGGTCCCTTCGAGATATTAGCTCGAATTGGACCCATAGCATATTAACTCGCACTCCCAACTAATCTAAGAATTCATAATGTGTTTCATGTTTCTTTGTTAAAAAAAATATATTCATGACCCTACTCATGATTGACTGRAACTTGGTGYAGGTGGAACCCGAAGGCGAKTTCCAGGTGGAACCCCTGCGTATTCTGGACCGGAGAGAAATAGCACTTTGGAACAGAGTYGTCACTCAGGTAAAGCTGCAATAGAAGCACTTTAGCCCTGAGGAGGCCACTTGGGAGTTGGAGGGAGATCTGTGGAGATCTCATCCAATCCTGTTCCAAGAAAGGAAYGAACACTGAGGAAAGTGTTTTATTGAAGGGGKAAAGGATGTGACATCCCAAAGTAAAGTATTATTGAAAATTTAAATTGTTGGAAAATTATTCCATTTTTAGTAAATTCGAATTTGGAAAATTTTTGCCTTTTATGGCAATTCYGAATTTCGAATTTAATAATTGTAATTAATTATTATGACTGTTGGGAAGAGATCTTATTTGACCTAACTAACTATTTGACTATGACACTTGTATGAAAACAAAATATTTTATATTAATTGCAGGAGGACAAATGGAACAACCATGTYAAAAATCAGCAGACCATGACTYCGTGAGTGCGGAACCTATTGGAACTACCTCTGAGATGATTATTACAAGTGGAAAATCAGAGATTTGGCCATTGGTAGCCCCTGGAAATCAGAGATTTAGAAAGCTGCAAAAATTCCCAAGGGAGGGAAAAGACCTAGGAAAAAGGATTTCTTGATGAATAAAGAGCATATGTGAGGAGGCAGGACACTGCCAAGTATGTTGGGAAAGGGGACTATTGATTTTTTCCCTTGCTTTTATGAACACTACGAAGTGAGTGTGAGGCAAGAGGAATCTATGGAAAGCGAAGTACATTGCTGAGGAGGAGTCTTCCAAATTTGCCCTCATGGATTCATGGTCGGGCTAGGGATGAATCGGGCAAGTGTTTTGGCTGCCTTATTCTATGGTTGGGAGGAACATGGTTGTTCCCTTTGTCTTCCTGCAAGCTAGTTCAGATATGTAAACCTTTCCCTGCTCTGTTCTTGGATGTTTTTATGTGTAACTGATATTATGCATCTAACTGTTCTAAGTTGAAATAATTTTTCCATGGTTGACATCAATTCGTCGTATGAAATTTACAATCATAGTCTAAATTATGGATTGGTCCCTTCTGAAATCTAGAATACTAGGCGAAATTATCTGTATACGAATTAAACTTAAAAGATCATATCCATCTACAGGATATGTTTTAAATCTGTAGTCAAAATGCTAGTTAGGATGGTCTGTGTATTAACATGCTTGAAGAGAAACGATCTGTATAGGTATAGGTTTATTTCTATGACTGAGATATTAAATAGATATAACTTTGAACAAAACAGAGTTGAGTAAATCAGTACCTAAAGAACATTTACATGTATCGCTAGAGTTAAAAATTCAGAACAATCATGCCCCTTAATGAAGACCTCCTTTCTAATACATTTAAGAATTGAAGTACAATACGGGAAAGAAAAAATCTTATGGATCAATCACTTGTGTATTGATATATTATACATATATATACATT